>JAPVRG010187416.1:0-11078 GCA_029783565.1 Rhagoletis cerasi | reverse complement strand
TGTCTCTCTTCTTCCTTAAGCGCAGAATAGCTGATATTTGACATTCGTGTACCGAAAGCAAAAACAAAATACATGTAAGTTTTTGTTTTTGTACTACCGCTACCACCTTATATAAATTCGCCTTGATCTACATGAATTGTTTAATTTTTTTTTTTCTACGAATCATCAACCCGGATTTTTGGAAAATTCTTTTCAAACATTTTAGTTTAAAAATTCTTATTTAGTTTATCGCCAGTTCTTTGCCAAAAATTATTTAATTCTTTTAAAATGTGTACCACATTAAAGCCTTATCATTTGCAAAAACCAAATTTTCCAATTGTGACGAAAATATAGGCTTTCAAAAATTAGCAATTTGCGAACGACAAAATTCGAAATTTATCAGATACAGCAAAAAGAAAAGAAAAGGGTCATCGATTTTTTGAACATGCTCAACATCAACGCTTATTTCAACTCTTACAATAAGGAATGTTGTTGTATTATTTTTCCTTTAATCTATATTGCTCGAACTTTATTTAAAACAAGCAAAGAAGTATAAGTTCGGGCGAAACTGAACTTTATATACCCGACGCACGTATTAATTATCTTTTTTCACCTTTCTGATAAGCAGGGTTCTTTTGCCCGATTTGAAGTATTTTCGATAATATTCTGTTGGAATTAATGAAATAATTGAACCATGTCGATTAAGCCATGTCTGTCTGTCCGTCCGTCTGTCCGGCCGTATACACGATCACTCGAGTAAAAATTGAGATATTTCAACGAAATGTAATATGCAAGGTAGGTTGGTACTGAAAATGGGCGAAATCGGACGGTAACCACGCCCACCTCTTATATAACGTAAGTGCAAATTGTTCAAAATTAGTGTGTGAAGTGAAGTTTCGGCATAAAATAAGACAATTATGAAATTTTTGGTAAATGGGCGTGGCCCCGCCCACTTATGATCAAAGGCTGTATCTCAGTAACCCCTTCATCAATTTCCACCAAATTCGGTATGAACATTGCTTAGAGTCTAGCTAAGAAACCTGTAGCGCATTTTTTAAATCGCGCAATAACCACGCCCACCTCCTATATAACGGTATTTTGGAAAGATTCAGAAACTGCGGCATAAAATAAAACAATTATGAAAATTTTGTAAAATGGGCGCTGCGCCGCCCACTTATGACGACTTATCAATTTCTACCAAACATGGCACAATTTTTTCATTAAGTCTACCTGTCAAAACACCCCTGCTTATCAGAAAGGTGAAAAAAAGATAATTAATACGTGCGCCGGGTATATAATGTTCGGTTTCGACTGAACTTATGCTTATTTACTTTTTGAAATATTTATATTTGTTTGATAAAAGAAATCGGGCCTTTTCATCTGTTTTCTTTAACTGCATGTACAAATAATGCTAGACTTATGCTAATCTTATTTCCCAACATTTCAGGCAGAAAACTTTTCCCTGATAGCTTATATTTAAAAGATTTAATCCGGCTGATAGGCAATCTTGGTTTTTCCACCGTTTGTGAAGCTTCCTTTGCCCTGGACTAGAAACTTTCGAGCGAACGTGATCAAATTTTCATCGCGATTGATCGAATCCGCCATGAACGCCTATTTCTGACCCATAGCTAAAAAAAAACAAAGCAGTTTTTCAACTTTGCCTTTCTTGAGGTAGAATTTCAAAATGTGGTGATTTTTCTTGAAATATCGGCCTGTGGAAAACAGTGGGATGCGCTTGAAATTTTGGTAGAATTTCCGTAAATTTTGCGAGGGCATTTTGGTAGAAATAGCATTTTTGATGCGGAAACACTGTTCATAGTGCGTTTTTAACCAGTGATTAAGTAATTAACTATCGAGTTCATATTCAGGAGAAATAGCTAATAAAAGTTTATACTTTGCCTGCCCCTACAGTTAAACTCTTGTTACCTCCCCTATTCCAACAAAGTCACAAAACTCAGCGCCACACTATTGTGATCATCTCTGGTTAACACTAAAAGTACGTTTACATATGTAGAGATTATCCTCTTTTTCGAGCTAAACTCGCTAATCGTAATTAGAAAACAGATTAGCCACACAAAATTCTTCCCTCTTTAATCTGTAATTATAATCTAATCTCAGATTAAACCAATAACTTTTTCGGTGTCCAAGCTAGTTTTATAGATTATTTTTGTGAAGAAGAGGGGAAACGTCAAATGTGAAAGCAAACAAAAATTGACGCTAGCAAGAAATAGGGGGTAGTAAGGGTATTTTTAATAAGATATTAAGTTAAAATATATTTAAATTGCTTAATTTAGCAGAAAAAAGTGATCACAGTGGAACAGAGACGAAATTGCATTTGATTGAGATTATATTTATATGTAAACATACTGTAACTCCACATTAAACATCGTTATCGAAGTTATCGATTCCATGTTATATGTAGTGATAGAACATACGAGTACCGAGTACAGAATATCGATACTTTTCATTAGTACTAAGTAATATGGAGAACTCGATACTTTTTGACAAGTACTGAGTAAGTATCGCGAATATCAAAAGGAATCGACGTGTTAAGAACTTTTTTAAGTAAAAACTTTTGCGAAAATAACATGCAAAATTTCGTTCTTCCAATTACATTGAAACATGTTAAAAAATTATCCAATAAAGATTGTGCCGAACGTTCGAAAATTATCTTCGATATCAAATATGAATGTCATAAAAATGAGCATAACGCCCATTTACTTCAATACTGTCAAAAGCTTGAGAAAACGGCTTTAATGTTTGGTAATTTGTTCTAAGAGCTACTGGCAATCGGTACAGCTGTGCAATTTTTACACAACATTGAAGAAGGGGTAGCGGTCATTTCAACATTGGGCTTGGTTAAAAAATTCTTAAATAATTGGAAAACGAATCTATTGCCTCACCTTCGATAATGAATTGTGGAAGAGAGTGGACTTCGACTCGATAGCTTGGCCACTCTTCAGCATACGGAGCCTTAGTTAACTAATGTATTTTACCTGCAATGTGAACTCGAAATCCAGCTCATTCTCGATTACAATTTGTATGAAAAAGAACGTATCTTTCATTTAGAGAATGGGCCTCAACAAATTTGGCTTCACCACATTTGTTTTTCATTTTCTACATTTGCATTTAATTTTCAAAGTGATTTATAAATATACGCGTCAAACACTTATAAAATATTTGCTTTTAAAAACTTTAAATAAGCTTTTTGCTATATACAGTAATTTTACACTTGTAGAAGTAAGCTTATTGCAAGCTTATTTCAAATTATCCTTCAAAAATGCTTGTTAAATCAGATTTTACTTTTTAAAAGCTGTGTCTATTCAATTTGAAAATAAGAAGATGTCATAAAAGCAAACCAATCTGATTTTAGTTTACTTTGCGCGCTTGCTTCAAAATTACTTGGAAGTACGAGTATTATCGATACTTTTTTGCAAATATGAGTACTGGAATCGATTCTTCTTTAGAGTATTCTATTTGAGTACTAGAATCGATACTTTTCTAAAAAGTTCTATCACTAGTTATATGTATGTGATCGATATAACAGTTGCTGCTGCATATTTTGAGGCGCAGTATAAATCACAATAGTAATGCGCTGTGTTTTGTGACTTTGTTAAGTCGCAATGTTTTTGGGGAACGTAATTCACATTTGTATAGAAAAATTCAGATCTTTCGAAGTTGTATAATTTTAGGCGACAAGAATTTCCAAAGGTAACTGTGAGACGTTGAATATGAATTCAAAGTTAAAATCTTGGTTGCGGTTAAATTTACAATGGTTTTAAGGATGCACTGTGAATTCAGCTCTCAGTACTTTATTACCCCACCTTTACTAATAACAATGCCAATTAAACGACCAAGTGTCCACCATATCGGGCTTTGCTGAAAATTGTTAAATTGGTCAAGTATTCGTACATTTTTTCCTACCATCGATTTTTACAGATTCTCAGTGGGACTAACATCAGGTGAGTAAGCAGGCCAGTCGAGTTTCTTGCTGATAATTGCGGATATAAGGCAGCAAATGATATTCTCAACACTTACTGATACTCCAAACTGTTTAGACATGATAATGGAAAACCATATCAAAACTTCCGCTACATTGAAAGAACATTACTTAACCCGACTGGCTTGTTTGTTTATCTGATGCAGTTCCTATTGGGGATCTCTGGGGATGGATGGTCGAAAAATTGCATGAAAAGTTAGCTCATTTAACTCTAATCAGGTATCGGAGTATTCGACTCGAAACCCGCCGATGGTAGCAGAGGAATAGGGCGGCCTCCTCTGCTATGGAAAGACCAAGTGGAGGAGGACTTGGCTTCACTTGGCATTTCCAATTGGCGTCAATTGGCACAGAAGAGAAAAGACTGGCGTGCTTTGGTGGACTCGGCCAAAATCGCTTAGGCGGTTACAACGCCAAACAAGAAGAAGAAGGAGGCATCGGAGCCCACCATCGGGAAAACTTGGGATCAAATAAACTCAGAAATGCATCGTTATTAAACTAATTCTGTGCCAAATTATTTACTTGACACTGCTAGTTATAGAGGTGGACTAATAACTTATTAAAAAAAAGACATTTGAGTATTTATTCTTTGACTTTTTGGTCTTTCCAGTAATAAAAACATAAAATAAAAACAGTTATTTAATTTTTTAAGTAATTTTGTAAAAATAAAATGGCATAGATGTTTTCTAACAAATTTTGTAAATTTTGCGGAGATTAAAAGAAGAATTTACATATAAATGAAATAAAGTGTAGTTTGCCTAAGACCTGTACTAATTTTCAGCTCTATGCGATTTATTGTAAGCTTACGATTATATTTTTTCTTTTTTTGGCCGGATTATTAATTACTTTTTAACATCGTCATTTCCAAACACTGAATTAAAATAATCGTAAGGGTAGATATTTACAATATGTAAATCATAGTCTTAGTCATATTATACATACATACCACATAGTTTTTCGTATTAAGTTCATTTATGTTTAATTAACAGTTACGATTAGATAGGAATTATTATTTTTTTTAAACAATTTTTTGTTGTAATTTGCTTTTACATTTTAGTTCAGCGCTTAAGCTCAACTTGCACATCTAAGATAATTTTTTTTCAAAGATTTCTAAAATTAACTTTTTTTTCTTATAAATATGTAGACAATTTGGACTGTACGAGTACTTATAAATAGTTTTTTTGGATTGGCGCTTAGGATTTCAGTTTTTATTTAAGTAAACATTTACTCGAAGATGAATAGATGGCTTCAATTTTTCTTAATTTCACTAGATTCATATGTACGTACATATGTATGTGCGTACTTACAACTCTCAACCTGGTGGAAATTACTAACTACTTATGAATTTTTATTATTGTTTAAATGTTTGTACGTACATATGTATTTTAAAAACCTGTTAAGTATAAAATTTAGGTAAATAAAACATTTAAAAAGAATTCTCTGAATCGAGTGTGATAAACTCGTTATGAACTTTAATGTTGTAGTAAAAATGTAAAAGATTCGCTTGATTCCTTGCAAACGAATCATAACTTTTGATTTGGTTGGCTCTTGTTTCTTTTCTCATTTATGAAGGACATGTTTACACATATACACGTAAATATATATACATACAAGTAAGTTTTAATATTTCTTATCATTTTGTATTAGATACATTTTTTTGGAATGTGTTGTGGATCTAGTGAAACACTTATGTATCTATTTATTAAAATATAGGAGAAATTGATTAAAATCATTCCATACTTTACATACGTTACTAACCATAAATTAGTACATTTAAATATGTATAAATTTTTTGATCCAAAAATATTTGTATACCTACTTATTACTTACGACAAAAAATATTTTCTGTTATTCTCTTCAACATCGTTATAGTAATTATCTTTATTATTAGCATATAAATATGAGTAGTATGTAAGTAAAAACTTTGGCAATTCATAAAATGTTCGATATGTTTTTGATTAAGTTTAAGACTTCCTCTCATTAGTCAACAGTAATGGCGTTTGCTTTTCGGTTTTTCATGTAAGTACATAATTATTACAACAGTTTAAATGATTTTTTGTTACATGATATACATATCGCACACATTCTTCAAAATGGTTTTAATTCGAAATTTATAATCATTGATATTATGCGCTAAAAATGTTCACTGACCATATATTAATTTTCTGTTGAAAAAATCCAATGTGAAGTTGCCCATATGATTAACATGCACTTAAAAACAGTTTCTGGCGTTTTATGACAAACGGGAAATTTCGAGTTAATACGCTTTTGAATAACGTGTGCCGCATGTATCTACAAACACATACTAAGCATAAGTATGTATGTACATACCATATATGCTTTTATATTACAAACAATTTTTGTATTTAAATTATTTTCCCTCTTAAAATGTACATATGTATATGTATGTATACACACGTCAAAGTGCATACAATGCGAGATATCATACTTGTTTAAAAAAATAAAATTGACTATAAAGGAAAAGTTAGAAATTAATAGCCGCCTTCGATTCGCTACTTCTCTGCTTGCCTGCGTTCATCGCTGCTAACTTAACGAAAATTTTGTATGTAAACATAATTAGCTAGCAGCGATGAACGCTGGCTAGTTTGGTTGTACCTTATTAATTTCAGTCGTTTCGTCACTCGCTTAGTGTTGGCAAATCGAATGCGGCTAGTAAAAGATTATTTAAAAAGCTAATTTTGAATTATTTTGTACGATGTAATGTTTTACCAATAAAACATATTCCTCAGTTAGAGCCAACTTTAGTTAGAGTAATACTTAAAAGTTAGATCCCACTTTATTATCATGTGTTTTATATGAACGTGCAACCCTGATATTTGAGTTTGTTTCGGTTGTTTACTGTGGCGCAGCCAACTTAATATACATACATATGTATGTATGCGCTAGAACAGTGAAATTGTGAAATCATTTGCTTATTTAATTCACGATACATGTACAGGTAAAATTTTGTTATTTTCTTTTTGTTCGGTAATGGGGTTTATATTTTTTCTATCTGTAATCATTCCCAACGAATATGATCTCACACTGCAAGTTTTAGATAAATCAATAGGTAAAATATTGTAAAAAAAATATCGTTTACAAACAAGCTTTTAACATGTGCACTAAGATGAATAAAATAAGTTTAGAATTTTGTTAAGGTTATCAAAAACCAAATGGTGAAAGAAATTATCTACTCAAATAAAAAAAATGTATCTTCATCAAAATATATGTGTATGTATGTAAGCACATAACTCCAGTTATAATTAATAACAATTTGTGTTGTGTTATTTACTTTTTACAAAATCTTGTCGCAAGATTTAACATACATATGTACGTTCGTACCGAACTGAAATACATACCTACATGCTTAGTATGCACATTAGACTGGCACTGAAAAATTAATTTTAAACCGATGGACAGTGTGAGATTTTCTCAATCTGAGTGGACTTAATACAATGATTTGAAAAGTAATAAATATAATGAAACAAAATTTCGTACATAAGCTTTTTATGTAATGACGATTATCTACACGAAAAATTGCCGATATCGTGCAATAAACAACCACACTCCCGATATATAGATATATATGGGGCGTTATCTGCCAAATCGATCACCCCCCGTCCAAAAATTGGCACAACGTAGAAAGTTGTATGAGGTCTCGTTTTGAAGCCTTTTGGAAAACTCAAGATGGCGTCTCAACTATGGCTCCTAAACTAACTGTAAATTAGATTTTGCTTTACAGCATTTGTGCCCCTGGAGAACATAACATTAAAAAAGAAGAAGTAAGAGTTATTTCATATGTTTTTGGAGTTGCTGATTGCGAATGTGGAGCTTGATTTTTAAAATTCAAAATAGCGTATCCAATATGGCGGACAACAAAATTAAATTCGATGCGATTTGCTTGAAACATTTTCCCGTGACAGTGCCGGAGAAACTTTTATCCTTTTGGGGATCGTAGTTTTTGAGAACAATTTTTGCAGTCTCTAAGAGGCCACGCTTCTTCTTTTGGTAGAAAATGGCGGATTCATATTGCATCTACCATTTATCACGGAAAAAATCGAAAGTATTTACGTACATGGCGTATGAGTAACATGTTAGTAAGAATATCGAACAGTTGACTGGTACACATCTTTATCCCGCTTCTTTTAATGCCCGTACTCGCCCGTGTTTGGAAAATACAGTTTAGGAAAGATCATAATTTTTCCAAAAAGAACTTCACAAATGTGATCACGAAAATAATTACAAGAAAACTTTACCTTCACTTTTTACAAATCAAGCAAAACAAAGTTTTATTCTCATAACCACACTGTTTCATTTACGAAACCGAAATCGCCAAAAGTTTTTTGCACTCCCTTACAAACAGCTTGCGAAACTCAGTTGATTTTTGTAAAAGCATTTTTTTTCTAGTATTAAAGTTTGGAATTCGAATGTCCGTCACAAAGAATATGCATACATTGTTGTTATTTTAAGTAAATTTTACTACTACTTGGGTATCCTTATATTATATTACGTAACTATATGAAAGGGTTAGAATCATAAGGGTCTAAGTGACATTTTTTGAAAATATAAGTTATACCCACATTTGTATAGTTAAATATAGTTTTTATTTGGTGACAAAGAAATCCAAGTCATTTCGGACATTGTATTGCCATCTACAGAATTTACAATAACTAATCAACTTCAACCTTAATTATCTCAAAACAATGTCAGACCTACTTAGATCCTGTTGATTCTAACCCCTTCATATATTTTTAAGTGAAGTTGATTTTTGGAATTAAGGCCACTCAGATCGGGTATATCTCACACTGTGCGCTAGGCAGAAAAAGTTTCCTTTGTGCCTAAATACTTCCAATATAAAATTTGGTGGCGATCGGATAAGAGTGGCCACACACAGCCGGGAAAGTATGAAAATGCGTGAAATATTGGAAAAATTTGGTTGTTTTATTCCCGATCCCATAAAATGAAACGTTTCCAATTATTTGACTATAATGCCTGATTTCCATTGAAATATGTTATCTAAAAAGTTATCAAAGTTTAAAAGCAGTTGAAAATTGACAAATATTTCATGGGGCGAGTTGTTAAAATTGGTGGTTGTCTCTCGGTGAATGTTGCTTAAGGCCTGTCTGTACAAAATTGGGCACAGTAGTTTTGCAATATGAGTCCAAATCTCATCCATGAGTTCGTAGAGAGCCTAGTAGGTGGTTCAGCTTCCATCCATAATATCCGAATTTCTTGCGGAGCAATAAAATATATATGTTCCCTGACGGGCACAGTGAGGCCTTGCTATGATGGTCAGGAGACATGAGAAGGCATCCCATTGGTGTGTACTGACAGATCTTCAGTTTCATATCTGCCTCTCACTAGTCCCTAGTGCGCAAATTGACGCAGCATAATGTAGAACCGGCCGACAATTGCTTTAAAACCGTTTATTGCCAACAACGTTTCTTTGCTGTTGAGGAAGGTCAGAGATGTAGAAGTTTACTTTCAAACACAGGTGATCAATGCTATGTCGCAGCAGTATCGAGCAATCTTCAGCGTAGAAAACTCGTTCTGGTGTCTGAGGAAGTTTGGAGATGTAAGTAGAAGTTAAACATAAAGTAGGCGGGACGCAGGTCTCAGGTGTGTGGCTTTAAAGGGTGCGCTCCGGAGAAGTTCTTGGCTAATACTACAAGGGTACTAACAGCAGAGTGTGGTTTGAAAGGTTGTCTGAAAGAAAGTCGATTGTATTCATCAGCTACTTTACAACGTAGACTTGCTGCGATTGAGCTTCACTTTTATGTACACAAGGCAAGGAAGTCTTATAGTAACTCCGGTATAACTTCGAATCCAAAACTTCAGTTTCAAATTCGCACGGGTTTTTATCATCCTACAGGAAAAGGTTTTGAGGGTATGCGTATCGTTTCGCGAAAGAAAATTTCTGTGACACCCTAATGTACAAATTTCTATGTTTTTTCATAATTTCACTAAGTCAATAACATTCTCTATTGTATTTCTTTAAAAATAAAAACTCATTGTAACTTACATATGTACAAGTTAACGCCACCACTCACACAGGGCACTTAGCATCATTCAGGTGATTCGGTAATAAATACTCAACATTCTGTGGAAAGCAGTGATGAATATCAGATTCATGAAACAAAGAAACCATTGAACCACTCTAAGTAGCAAATATTAATAAATAGTGGAGCAAGAATAACCGTCTTGGAGACGATTTCTAATTTTAATGAATCCAAGGGTGGTTACGGGAATATACTGCACCCCTGAGGTGCTTTATGAAGCATTTCCAACAGTGAAATTTGTATATACTAAATTGTTCGCTAATGATGTCACTAATAGGGAAGATCAGGGAGCAATTATTGAACAAACACATAATAGGGCACATCGAAATTATAGGGAGAACGTAGCTCAGATCAGACAGGAATATTATTGGCCATTAATGGTTAGACAATTCAAGCAATATGCAAAAAATTGCAACATATGCGATAATAATAAATATGAAAGGCATCCGAAATTAATTCCTATAGGTGAAGCACCTATACCAAAAAAAGAAGGAGAACAACTCCATATAGACATCTTTTTCGCTCAGAAATTAAAATTTATAACATGTTTGGATTCTTATTCGAAGTATCTAGTTATTAAATATATTGAGGATAAACTAAATTTAGAAGATAACATTTTAGATCTCTTACAAACATTTCCAGATGTTAAAAGTATAGTTATAGATAATGAACCAGGATTTAGTACAATACAGTTTAAGTCTTTAATGGAAAGGTTCAACATACAGATTGAACTGTGCACCACGTCACAGTACTAGTAACGGACAAATAGAGAGGGTTCATTCCACATTTATAGAAATATCTCGATGTTTAAAACAGGAATATAGTTTAGTAAGTGATTATGAGTCAATTATGAGGGCGGTTCAGCAGTATAATAAGACAATGCATTCGGTAACAGGTAAACAGCCTTTTAATATTTTATTTAATAGGGAAGCACATGGAAATATGAGGGATATATTAAAGAATGCTCAAGGAAAAATGTTGGAGCATCACAACAAAAAGCGGGTTCAAAAGAATTATCATAGAGGTGAGATTATATATGAAAA
>JAPVRG010187410.1:0-13062 GCA_029783565.1 Rhagoletis cerasi | reverse complement strand
CACAATACCATGTTTCGGGCCCCGGCGAAGTCGATCAGCCTCAGTCCGTTATCGGACGTTTCTTCGTGGAGGCTGAATTTTCCCACAGTGGCGACAAATATCCCTTCCCTGCCCAACTTGGCATTGCAATCGCTAAGCAGTGCTCATATGTACGCTCCAAGCGCTCATAGAAGAGATCCTTTGGACGCGTCGTCCTTCTGTTACGTCGGGGCATGGGCGCAGTATCTTATAAAAATTGCTCATAACTGTTTAAATACACTGCACTACCTAATTTACCACAATCTTTTCATTCTGGCTATCAAGTCTTCTAATATTAATTTAACGGGTTCTCTGATATCAACAGAACAATAAAGTGGTTGGATAGAGGTAGTTATAAATATTTTATTCTATAATTTTTTAATTTTGAATTTTGCCCCACCCTAGTTTTGGTCCTGGCTACGCCCATGTACACATATGTTAGTGTTTGGCCGAGCTTCTCCTCCGATTTGTGGCGTGCGCCTTGATGTTGTCACACAAAGGGGAGGGACCTTCAGTTTTACGCCGACTCCGAACGGCGATTGTATTTTTGTGAGAAGCTTTTTCATGGCAGAAATACCATCGGAGGTTTGCCATTGCCTGCCGAGGGGTGACCGCTGTTAAGAAAAAAACCTTTTTTCTACATTTTTTTTTCGACGTTACTCTGACCAGGGCTTGAACCCAGGCCTGCGGAGTGGAAGCGCGCACTGCTTACCACTACACCACGTTTATTTTGTGCAAAATGAATATGGTGGGATCAAAGAACACAGCGTGGTCATTACTTAAGTAAGTTTCATTAGAGCTGCAAGGAAAAAAAATCGAAGTACTTAGGAAAGCTAATCAACAATTTTGATTTTTTAATTTTCGTAACGTCCGAACGGTATGTTGTGATATTACTTATTTTATTGAAATTGTGAAGAATTTTTTTATTTGCATAGACGTTACTTAAGAAACGGAAAGCATAAGCAAAATATGGGGTAATGTAAAAAATATTAATAAGTTAAAAAGTGATCATTGTTTTAATAACTCCCATGACTTACTTAGAAGTGGCAATGACATCGAAGGCAAAATCAATAAAAATAAATATTTGAAAAGAAAATTCGCATTGTCTGTTCAACTTAATTTATTATTAAATAAAACCGTAAATATTTCTTCAATTTTTACTTATAATTTCTACTGGAGGAAATATTTGTAACATCCGTCAAGTAACGTCCAAACAAATAATATTGTGAACTACGACATTTATAGCTGGTATTTCAAAACTAAACAACACTCTGCAAAAAGCTTGATTATATTGCTACATACATCCTTTTCTTTTTAACTTTTGTTTCAAAATTGATAAATTCGCTAACTCAACCAAAAATTGCCATGAACCTCAAAACCACTTCCTTTTTGCGTAATGTGCGAACTTATTATTAAAACAAAAGTTTTCTATGAGAATAATTTAGGAAACGTATTTTTTTTTATACGTATAAACGGCCTGAACAAGCGTCCGAACGTAACGCCAGGATTTGCCCATATGTCCTGACCGGTCCACCGAAAATAACTTCGACTGAGAACCCATACTTTTTATGTCAACCACGGTAAACATTTTATGGACCACAATTTCATAGCCTAGCCCTGGTATGGCCTGGAGCCATATGCCAGCTATGCCAGGAATTGTGGAAAGGACAGGGTTGGAGACTGGAATATTACCTGAAACTTCTACTATAAATGTCGCTGACTTACAAACAGTTTCAAAATTCTTACGAATTCGAAGTCTTAGCCTCTGACTGATGTACAAAGTACGCTCTCATTATATTTTTAACATCAGATTGAAAAAGTCCCACGAGAGTGAATCGCTTTGTTCAAAACCTCGTTTGGTCTCAAACGGCGCGCATAGGTCCTTTCCAATTTAGTTTAGCGGCTTTAAAATCTACAAAAATATATTGTGTGTCGATTTTCATATCTAGTGTCTTCTCCAGAATTTGACGTGCTGCGACAATCTAGACTTAACAGGTCTGAAGCCACACTGATCAAGTCCAATCAGATGGTTCATGAAAGACTTCAGTCTTTAATACATTATTGTCGACAGGAATTTAAAAGCATGTTAAGAACGGTTATGCCGCGATAATTGTCGCATACGGCGGGATCTCCCTTCTTCTGGATTGGGAAAGGTTCGCTGGGAGTCCAATCTTCGGGAATGTACTCATCGGACCAAATTCTGCTTAACAGCTGGTACATATGCCTGACCAGCTATTCGCCGCCGGGTATGAACACCTCAGCCAGTATTCTTATGGCACCTCGTCTTTGTCGAGTGGAGGAACGTTTCCATCGTCCCTATAAATTAGTCTAGATTTTTCTTCTTTAAGCGCGCCGACGATGTATCAATTCAAAAGCATTGCGAGGTTCCCTTCATATCTCAAACGTACCCTGGACATCCGTCACCAGATTTCCACCTTGAGTTGACCGGGCTAATCAAATACGGCGGCGAGGATCTGATAGAGACGGAATATTTATCTGTCTCCGGAAGAGTGCATATCTGATCATCAGATAGACATATAATTGCTTATCGAGCGGTGCTGTGTGAAAGGCTACATATCATCGTCAACGGGCTGATCATATTATGATATATCGTTAAGTCTTTACATCCGGTTAATGCGCCATAGATCAAACGGCGCCTTGCAAGTGCAAGGGAATCACCTTTGCCAACAAGTGTGTACTAATTTGGCAATTGTTAAGTAAAATCCGTCTACAAAACTCTTATCCGGCCCATCCGAACATATGGCGCAGAGGAACATATAATAAGATAGAACTCGAATACCACTTTTCAGGATTTTTGGACATCGGCGCTTACGGCCACATACGACTAATGGCTGAATTGAGTTGAGCTTTGTGTAGAGTTGTAAGTTTAGGGTGTTCCATATAGATTTTTGCACATTAGCTGCATGATTTTTAAGATAACCTTGCATGTGCATATGCGAATGCAGACAGTTGACCAGTTTGTAAAACCAGGAAGCAAGCTGGTAACAGTCCTATTTAAAGGTCTTTGGTTCTTGCTAGCGAGAGCAATAACTGAAGATGATGGTCTGTCTAAGACCCTTTACGGCTCTCCAGTTCTTATTTCGTTTTAAGTTAACGCTTTCAGATATTAAAGGTCTCGAAGAAGACCTAGTAAAAAGTGCACCTTCTGTAAATTTGAGACATTTTTGAGCATTCCCAATAAATCACTTATCCAGCTGCATCAAATTGTTTTTTTTTTTTTATTCAATAATTCATTTACTTAAGCAATAACTATCCCACAAACCCTCACCATAAGCACTCACTAACATCGCGCTCATTGCTCGTGAATTTTTTTTGTTTTCTTCTTCCTCTTCTTTTTGGCAGTCGAAGTGCTTGCAGTTTGCTCAAAAGATGAATAACCTGTCGAAGTTGAGCCGCGACTCTCTGCATAAGTGCGCAGAGGCTTGCGAGTCTGCCAGAAACGTAGGAAAAACTTCAGCTCAGCCTTGAAAACGACCATTGGCGGTACCTGAGAGGAAACATATTTGGCACTTAGTACAAATACTAAACACTGAGATATGTATATATTTCAAGTGAACATTACCTTCTCTTTCACTGAAATCTGCTCTACGTTCCAGAGAAACTCGAATATGCCAATCAATATGGAAACCAGTATACCACCGATTAGAACTATAAATAAGCCACCAACCGATTCCATTGTATACTGTCCATTATCAGCATCTTCATCAAAATCGGCATTGCAGTCAGTCTCATTTGTGGTAAACCATTTGCGTTTCAGTTTATACAATTCGCCCTCCTCGCTGAGTTTCAATATTCCCACGCTAAGGTTAGAGCGAAAAGGCGCGTCTTCGAGAGAGCGGATGAGAGAGGGATAAAAAGCAGAGAGTAACGATTAGAGTAAGGTAAGGAGCTGTATTGGAAGATTTTTATAATTATTTAACTCTTCACTTACTCAGTGGCACCGCGATGCCGTAATGCTTCTCGTTGAATGGTTCACCAATCTGCTTCAGCTCACAATTGCGATTCAGGTAGTACTGGAGCGTAGTGGTCTCCAAGAGGTAGGCATAACGTCCACGACTGCGCTTCACACGATCCACGCCCTCTTTATTATTCGACGTGAAGGCATCAGGTTTCATGGCGACCATCTTATTCCAAGCCAGCCTATATTCTGACTCATTCGATTCAGAGAATAGAAACGATGTGCTACCACCCTTCAGCATGCCAAACTGTATCTTATTCTGATCGATGAGACCATGTAAATTCGATATGGAACTTTCCATTTTGGAGGCAGTAATGAAGGCAGCCAATTTGGCGATGTAAGTCTGTGAGAGTAGCAGTGAGAAAATCCACCAAAATGCGGTGAACAAGCGCATGGCAGGACCTCTGAAGTGAGGAAGAGAGAGATTGAGAGAGAGAGACATGAAAAGGGAAGTAGTGTTATAAAAAAGAAATGGAGACTTGAAAGTCAAAAGTAGACAAAATTGTTCGTGTCTTCAAAACTGGACATAAATTTTTGGTAAATTAAAAACCATACATAAAAACTGGACACTTAAGACTTAGACTGAAAAATTTAGTTACATTACGAAAAAATTTATGCACATACATATGTAAATATTTAGATTGCGAAAAATTTTGTGGCCATAATTTTAGTTCCAACTTTTAAATGATCAGTTTCGAATTGCTAAAAATTTATAAGTTTTCAAATAACTAACAATTTATGTTTTAAAAAGACCAAAAAATTATGTCCAGTTTTTTAATTTAAACCCTCATGTATAACTTTTTTTATTAAAAATAAAAACTAATGCACAGTTTTTAAATTTCAAAATATTAAGTCCCCTTTTGTGTGACAACATCAAGGCGCACGCCACAAATTGGAGGAGAAGCTCGGCCAAACACTAACATATGTGTAAGCGCCAATCTATTATTATTATTATTAAGTCCAATTTTCAAATGACCAAAAAAATTGTATCGTTCTTAAATGGCCAAAGAAGTTTATGTTGAATTTTTAAAAACCAAAAAATTGTTTCCATTCTTGAAATGGACAAAATTTATGTTCAGTTTGAAAATTACCAAAAATGTGTGTCAAGCTTTTAGATTACCTTAAAATTATGTCCAGTTTTTACTTTACAAATATTCATATCCAATTTGTAAACAACAAAAAAATGTTATCGTTCTCAGATTGCGAAAAAATGTTTTTTATATTTTTAAAACCCAAAAAAAATATTTCCAGTTATTAAATGACCAGTTTTTATTTTACAAAAAAATTTTTAAAATTTTTTGTTTACAAATAATTTTATGTCCAATTTTTAAATACTAAAAAATTACCAAAAATTTTGTGTCGAATTTTCAAAAAACAAAAAAGCATTTCCAGTTTGTAAATGACCAAAAATTTATGTACTTTTTAGAGCACATAAAAATTACGTCGAAGGTATTTTTTTTTAAAAATGATGTCCAGTTTGAAATACCAAAAAATATGTCGCATTTTTGCATTCCAAAAAATTGTGTCCATTTTTAAACAAACAAAAAATTTATTGTCGCTTCGCCAAAAAAAAAAACAGTTATGTGATTTAAAAAAAATTTTCTTATACATAATTTATTAACACTATATATTGCCCATATTTCTGCATTTGCCGTTTTTTATATCTCTTCTGGTTAGAAGTCATCAAACACAGCTATGCGCTCGCAGTACTAGAAATACTCTAAAAAATTAGTTTTTCTGCTCTCCTGAAGAACACATAACTGTTTTTGTTTTAAGTAAGTTGTTGATCGAGTTTAATATCTATTATTGTTGTTGTTGTTGTAGGCTAGTCGATCGATTGTGTTTTTATTGGCGCAGCGACGGTATAGTCTATTTTTAAATACCAAAAATTTTTTACTTTCAAGCTTTCAAGCAGTGTATTAGCGACTGCAAAGCATGCAACTCACTTTGGCAGTATATCACAGCCCTGATTCAAAATTGAACCAATATTCAACCAGAGCGAGTTGGATAAATTCCAAATATTCTCCACTTCAGCAGGATCGGGATCGTGTGGAATTGGGCTTAACCAGTCGGGTTGTGAGATGCTGAAAATATATTCAAGAAGAAATTTGTAAAACTTTACATGCCCTCTCACATACTCAAGCCACTTACCGTCCTACCACAACCAATACCAATGCGGTTACCATTATAGCCACCAGCAGGTAGATCCAAACATCCAAAGAATATGGTGAAAGAAACCCGAAAAGATTCTTCGGTGGTGGTGGCTCTCTGTAGAATAGTATGCTAACACCCAGTTGCATGAAAGGCACCGTAAAATCCACAACACTTCGACGCGCCTGCGTGATGGTTAAGTCGCAAATGCCAATTTGTGCATTCTAGCGAAGTAGATTTAAGAACTGGCTAATGTATGTTCTCATTATTGGTAAGGCCTATTTACTCACATTATCAATCAATTGCCGTATAATGCCATTCCATTCATCAGTTGTCGGATCGTGACTGCCATAATTATTATCGGGCACTGGCTCAAAGACAAAATCAAACTTGCACTCATCCGCCAAGCTGTACATTAAATCCACCGCATAGCCCTCAAAGCGTTCATTGCCTTCAAAGTGCTCACCCTCCGGTTCTTTACTGTGAAAAAATGGATTAAATATATTTTCAACTCCCACTTCATCCCATTTTTTTTTTTAGTAACTCTTCCACATTTTACAACTAAGTATGTGTAATCGACAAAGCTTTCACTCACCGCCACATAAAGTAGGGTTCACCGACACGTGTTGCCACTGTATACTTCACACGTTTGGGCGTAAAATCTTCTACATCATTGAATTTTTGTTTCTTCATTTCCCTTGCTTCAACCAAATCTTCGAAAGCGACTAAATTTTGATTTTTATTCCATATATGCGTGATACGTTCCACCATTGGATTGTAAATTTCCAAATTGAATTCATCACGTTCACCATATTCGTTCAGCTGCATTTTTTGTGTCTTAAAGGGTGGGGTTACATTGCGAGATGTCAGCTGGAATAACATACATATGTAAGAAAATTATGATTTCATAGAATAGAAAAAAAATCTTTCAACTCAAAAAATGCTTAGTTAGAGTTTTAAAGTATTTTATAGCTTTTTTGAGTGATTGCAGAGCTTTCACCTGTTGCAGAGCAAGTTAAAACGCTAGCAAAGCTCGTAGCGCAGCTTTCGCAAAGTCAAGTGGTAGTTTAGCAGTTTTATGTACTCACAAGCTTCATCTGCTCCAAAACCTCCAAGCCTATCCGCCAATAACCTCGATGGCAACGTACTCTGGGCGCTTGGTAGTGTAAATTTTGAATATGTCGTCGTAAAGCATTGAAATATAACACAACAGCATCGTAGAGCAATTTACTGCGGATGGTAATTATCTGTGAGTCAAATACAAAAAACCAAAAAAAAAAAAAGCTTTTAAAATTAACAACCAAAAAAGCCTTATGTATGAGAATATATAAATCAGTTCTCAGAAAACAAGTTATTTTTTACATATTTACATAGATAAGCCAGAGGGAAAAAATCCCTAATACATATACGACACTTAGGTAATTTGAATCATCGCGGAAGCTTTATGAAATAGCCTAGGCAGATTTTATTCAACATTGTTTTTAAGAAAGTATTTCTTTCATTTCACTTAATTTCATTTCCAATGGAATCAGTACACGTCTTCGAAAATATGAATGCTCTGAGAACGTTTAACGAGAAAGCTAACTGAAATCACCAAAAATATCAACATGAAAATTAAATTTTCATAAGCCCAGTTTGACCTTCCACTCTTGTGCCGATAAGGTGGGAATTTTTTTCAATAAATTGTAACTATGCGAGTAAGAAACGTTCCCAGCTGAAAGTTTAACTGGATTACAAACAGACGCCGTTCAGTTTCATATCGTCCTAGCGAGAGATCGCCAAAATAAAGTTGTGGGCGTTCCAAACAGGAAACTCTTGTTGCCTTTCACGACACAGAGTGAGCTTTTAACAACATAGCAATCAAAGCAATCACTCAAGGCCTTGTAACTGACCCTATATGTAGGTCGATAGAGCGGACGATTCAGTAACACTATCCCGTTATGCAAATAGGTACACTCCTCAAGGAGAAGTTCTTTTTCCAATGCTTAAGTCATTGCACTGAACGGCATTCAACTAGAGCTCAATATAGGAGGAGTGAAGGTAGTAGCATATATAGATGATATAGTGGTGGCAGAGTCAGGTCACTTTGAAGCAGGTCTACCATGGAAACTGCCTTCAAACCAGCAGTGAGTAGGTAAAATTCCTGATTCCGATGCCGTATAGAGAGTGGAAGAAAGTCAGGAAGGATGGATCAAAATTCAACGATAGCTTAAGATTCGGTGTTCATGCGGAACATTATGTAGGTATTCGTTTTTCAGGCTGACCATTTCAAAGGCCGCACCACCAGCACAGTGTCATAGTATATCTTGCAATAAAATGTGGTGGATAACAAATCCCTTGAAAAACTGCGCTTATTTCTAAGGTAGCCGTGAAATGCCGTTGAGCTCTTAGTAAGATGGCTGAGACATTTCGAATGCATATTCTCTGGATTCCAACTCTATCGAGATACTACCATCAATGATACACCAAGCATTTTCATTGACAAGTACCTTCCAACTTCGTGTAATTAAATAAAAAAAACTTTCACTATTGCACGTTGACGTACTGAGCCCACCCGTACAATTTCTAGAGAACAGTTACCGACCCTAAGTGTTCATACATAGAATCTCTACTCGGTCCCAATAAACTGGAAGCTTGTTTAGCAATGGCAGTCCTTACGCGTTTAATTGGCGTACAAGCAGCCAGATTAGAAGTTCCTTGGAACGATTTCTGTAGAAGCCATCGGGACGTGGAGGAGGAAGGAACTGCATCATATCTCCTCTGTCAATGTGCGGTTCTTGCTAAATATAAATATGCTTCTTCGAGGGACTAGTTGATCTCAGGTCCGTGGATATCAGGTATCTGGCGGAATTCATGAACTGGTTTTAAGTGGACACATACTCTTATTAGATTCCAAGAGTCAAGCTTTTAGAAGTCGAATCAACACGGGCATTGTGGTATTCTTGACAAGATTTTATAATCAGGTAAACTACCAAGCTACATACGTCAAAAACATATTTCAGGTGAAGATTCCTTCTTGACGGGGTTGGAGTAGAGGCAAATTACTTATGCCGACAAGTCCAAAATGGACTGCGGTGTAGAAGATATAGGGATATTCTCTTCGAAGCTGGATGCCTTTTTCTCATTACGACTACCCAGGTTAGGTTAGATTAGGTATGCTGGCCATCCACTATATGGCTTCGCAGAAACCATTAAGGTCCACAGCGTTACCAGATAAACTACGACCACTTTAGACAGCTAATCACCGCGAACCAGGAGTATTGTTGAAGAACATCGCAGTCCTCTTGGCAAAATTAAGCAACTTGTTATACCCTACCTTCACGGCGGCTTCCATATTAGGTAGAAAACCTGCTCCCAGAAGACTAGCCCGCAGTCTGCTAAGGGCAGGACACTCGCAGATGATATTCTCCACTGTCTTCTCTTGCGTTCTGCGTCTCCTACATAACTTATCGTTTATCAGAGCCAGTTTAAAGGTATGCGATGCTAGAAAGCAATATCCAGTTAGTACATTCACCAGTTGCCTAGCGTCCTCCCTCTTGAGGGAAAGGAGAAACTTCGTGAGTTTCCTGCCATACTCTCTGCACATAACTCTGGACAATTTTCAGCCTTGCGTTTTATTCCTTGCCTTCTGCACCTTCGGGATCATGGACAGGTCGAGTTCCCATTTAATCGCTTGGAGCGAAATCGGCACCTCTTCTATCGGCAGGGTTTCCGGCAGAGCACCCTCTTTGGCAAGCCTGTCGGCCTCTTCGTTGCCCGCTACGCCGGTGTGCTCCAGAAGTTAGTACATATGTATGTCGCTATTGGAATGTAGCAAATTCAGAGCTGCTCTGTACTCCGCCACACTTCTAAAGGAAGTGCTGTGGGATAGTAGCGCCTTTATTGCAGCCTGACTATCTATATAGAGATTCACCCGCTTGTTATCTGGAGTTCTGTTCAATAGCTCCGCCGCCCTCCTTATGGCCAATACCTCCGCCTGGAAAAGGCTGAATAGTTTGGTAGCTTATAAGATTTGTTGAGGCCGAGCTCCGCGCATACGACTGCCACCCCTACGCCTTTCTCCATCTTAGATCCATCTGTGTAGACATTCACCTAGCCAGCACTCCTCATGTCCTCGCGCCAGCCTTCGACCTCTATGATGGCTTCGAAGTTCATCTCAAAGTGCAGATCCGAGATCACATCGTCAATCTGTCCAGGTAAAGTCGACGCTATGCTACTGTGACCGTAAGACCTGCGCACAAACTTACCTGTAGCATAAAGCCTGGCGGCAGTTTTGAACGCTATATTCTTGACCGATAGGCCCACCGGCGAGAGATGCAACAAGGTATGGAGTGCCGCTGTCGGAGTAGTCCTATGTGCCCCTGTCATGCCGCTCATTGATAGCCTATATACCCTTTCTCTTAACAAATGTTTTCTACTCCAATGCTGTCGACCAAACCAGCACCCCATGGAACAGTACCGGACTGGCTATCGCCGTGGAGATCCAGTGAGAAAGAGAAGGCGAAAAGCCCAAGGTGCAGCCCAGCATCTTTTTGCATGCATAGAATACCTTCTTCGCCCTCTCCTCCACATTGAGGCGCCACGATAGCTTACTATCGAGGATTATTCCGAGGTACTTGGTACTTTGCTTCATCTGAAGGGTCTCCTCATCAAGCTTAGGCTTGGCCCAGATCTGAACCTAGTACCAGGTCGGGTTTTTCGCGTTGATATTAAGTCCCACTTTGATTGCCCAAAGATGTATTACCCGTAGTGATTGGCTTATAAGTTAGCTGGATATGGACAGACACTTTCCGCTTTCTATGACAGAGATATCATCTGCATATGCAGTAAGTTTGGCAGGTCTTCCCTCCATTTTCTTCAGTATCCTGTTGACCACTAGCGACAAAAGCAGCGGCGATAATACGCCCGCTTGCGGCGTACCCCTGTTAACCGGTTTGGTGATCTCATGTCTACCCCCACTGCGCCGAAACACTTCTGCAGCTCAGCGTACTGCTTATTCAGTTTGAAATTACGGGATGAACCTCAAACGTCGTCGTTCCGTCCAAGATGGCTTGCGTTGAGACATTGTTGAATGCCCCTGTTATGTCCAGGAAGACACCCAATACGAATTCCCTATTCTCCAGGGCCGCTTCTATTCGTCTAACAACTTTGTGTAAGGCAGTATCCACCGATCTCCCTTTCGTGTAGGCAGCAAGTGCTGGGGATCGAGAGACCCTGTAGGTTATTAAAAAAAAACTATGAAGGAATGCAGAAATCAGAGATTTTCTCAGTTAACCCAGCAGCTTTTCTAGCACTGGGGGCACCAATAAATACTTCTAAAGTACTTTTCCAGAGATTACAGGTATAAGTTAAGCTCAACAGCCGAAACAGTAGATATGTATCTAACTCTACTGGGCTTCTAGCCATAGAAACATATGTAGAAGGTAAAGAGAGGGCTGAAAAATTGGCTAGGCTCAGAAAAGCCTTTGAAACTGAGGCAGCAATAAATCCACTTATTTTATATTTCGTAGCACTGCTGTTCTCAAGTGGACAAAACTGGCCTGCCAACTCAATGTCGGGAAGCGGGCCTGAAAACCCACTACCGAACCTGACATAGTGCACTGGATTTATTCAGCAGTAGTACGTCCTGTCTTATTTAACGGCGTCATAGTTTGGTGGACATCACTGAACAAGCCGCTCACTAATTCAAATCTCACCAAGGTTCAAAGGGCAGCATGCATGCTAGTCACAGGAGATCTGCCATCCACGCCCACTAAAACCCTGGTAACTTTCTGCCCGTGGACCTTTTCGTGAAACTTCAGGCAAGCTACAATGGTACAAGACTAAATGCACTGGTAAAATTGAAAGAAACCAGATTTGGTCACACCAACATTCTAAACAATTACTTCAGTATTTTTTTAAGTCCCCAGACTACACAACACCGTCTCTCAACTTTCAGAAAAAGTTCTCCACACGTATTCCTTCTAGGGCAGACGATTCGGTCTTGGGTCTTCAAGATAATGGCGATAGAATGCGGACAATTTATTAACAAGTTAAGTACTAAGCTTACTACTCACTTGGTGTGGTAGCCAAGTCATAGCGACGTGCAAGGTAACTGCATGACAGACGAGCTTGCGAGGAAGGCAACCACCCTGTATGACGTTAACTCGCGATGCTGGCATACCGCTATCTTCATGCCGCTATCTTCATGAACCACACTTCGTCGCGAAGACAAATAAAATATGATCGGAAGTACCCACGTGTAGGACGACCTGAAAAATCTTGCCCAGCTTCGACAGGAAAAGATCCCACGGTCTCATTCGTCTAAAACGCCCTCTACTAAGGCAAGAGGCCAAAATTATATTAGAGGTCACTGTTTAATAGAAAAGTGTACTACCGGAATGCATCTGCCGGCTAGAAGACGCTCATTTCACAATCATATTTTTGGACGTCTGGCGGACCTAACCGTAGCAGGAATTTATGAGTTCGCACGTTTTATTAACTTAAGTAACTGGTTCTACTTATAGGTGAGCGGTCGCGATCGAATACGAGCACTCAAATGGTACCATAATAGGCTCACTGAGCCTAAAAGCTGAATTAGTCTAGATTTAACTTAACTAAACTTACCGTAAGAAATTGTTAATGATGTATTCTCTTTTTCAGCTGATTGACATTTCGCCGCTTCTATTGCCACATCAAAAAATGCACGCAAAAAAAACGCTTGCGTTCATTTATTTTTAAGAAATACAAAAACATAAATATGGCAGGCCTGATTCTCTCACCGCTCTCAATTTCCGTAAGGCCGTAGCTTAAGAATCTAAAATCTACAGGTTCTTAAGTTTCTTACGTTAAGTTAAGATTTCACTAACCGCCAACACAGTTTCTCATATAACAGGTAGGCCAAAATATTAAGTTAAGTTAAGTTACGGAAATTA
>JAPVRG010187367.1:0-12124 GCA_029783565.1 Rhagoletis cerasi | reverse complement strand
AATTAGCTAGACTTTTTTTTATAGCAACTTTGGTTATAGGAAAAAAAAAACTTGTGGACACACAACACAGCAAAATGATAAAAGCGTTGTAAAAACCAAAGCAAAGAAAGGGAGGAAATGAGGGAAAAAAATAAAATAACAACAATGACCTGTCAAATCCAATCAAGAATATGCCGTGTAAACGGGGTAATTCGCCGTTCGTAATTGGGAGAGCGAACAACGTAATTCGTTTGTCGTGGAAACTTAATATTAAGAAAAAACCTTTTTCCGATCATTTCGATAACGTTATACAAATATTGATGGCGATATCGATAAGTACATTTGTTAAGAAAAAACCTTTTTATGGATAACGATATGTGTGCGATTATTTATTTTTTTTATTTACAACGGTTTGTGGCTCTGTTTAAAACTTAGGTGAAAAAATCTCAGAAGAATAGACCAGGTTTCAAGTTAAGACCTCACGCAAATCAGAGCCTCATGGTCCTAAGCACGTTCACATTCTCTTTTTCTAAATCATTTATCAGCTATTAAAAATGTGTACTATAATCACAAACTATTTGCAGGTACCGTCCATTAATCAACTAAAACAACAACAGCCTTTCGCCATGACTATGAATCAAGATCCATGGGCGCCGGTTAACAATTCCACTATTGTGTCACAGGTACGTTAACCGCACTTCACAAACTAGTAAGCAATATTATAAAAAAAAAAACAATAATAGGTTTAAAAAAAAACAGCAAAAAAACATTTTTCAAATTAAAAGCCATCTATCGTGAAAATTTTCTAGTATATAAAATAAATAAAACTCGCTGGTGCATGGATCTCAAGGTTTTAATAAGACTGCATTGCTAGGTGTCGTAAGAGATTTGAAAGTATATTGGCAAGGGAACGGACTAAAATTTTGCAATTGAAAATAAGCTCTTTGCATTTTGATATTTCTGATTTTGTCTCATTTGATATTTTTAATGAAATTACTTTAAGTTACTTATTATTCAACAATTTATTTACATATTTAATTTTAATTTAATTATCTGCAATTTTACTCTTTCTCTCTATATCGTTTTTTTTTATTCGTGCATTAAAAAAAACTCGCTTACGCATGTACAAAAACAAAAAAAAAAACAACAACCGCATTTACTCCTATCTTTCAAAACTAAGCCCTCCAGAAACTTCTTTACTGAATATGAAAATGACGAGTTCGCAAGTTTTCAAAGCATCAATGAGTATAACAACAATAAAAATAAACACATCAACAATAATTATAAAAACAACAGCAACATTAGCAGCGTCAACAAGCAAAATTTGCAATATTCAAAAAGTGATTATGATGTATTCAATACTACCTTTGGTACAGCTTCAAATGATTTCTTTATAAGCAACAACAATACCAACAAGCATAGTCTTCACCACGATGGACCACATCAATTCCAAACGCAAGTGCAAATTCATAGTCAAAGTGTTGATAATATACGCAACATGCAAATTGCCAGCGACAGTAGTGACACAGAGCTCTATGAGAGTGCATCGAATATGACACTCCGCCAGCAAGTACCAGCTAGTACCAATAGCACATTTAAGATCACCAACACCACCACCACGGCCACTAACTCTTTGGCTTTCCAGCCACCACTCGCGCCAGCTACTAGTCAATTTCAGCCCTTTGCTGATTTCAACAACACGATAAATCAAGATTATGCTTCCCTTAGTGATGCCTTCAACAACAATAATAACAACAGCAACACTGTACCAAACTACTCACTCAATTCAGATGCCACTATATACCCAAAGGCTGCGCCATTGACCTCATGCTATAGTAATGCCTTAACGGCTGCTTTGGCTGATACGCCGGGTATTAAATTAGCTCCTTTACCGGTGTCGTTGCCGCCAGCTACCTCGGTTCCTTTTGGCTATGGTACTACAAATGTCGGTGCTGGTCCTGTAAATGGTTTTGAATTTGGCGTTGGTCTTGGTGGTGCCGGCGGCGGTAGTAGTTCTTTATTTAATTACGGTTTTTACGAGGCATCTTCCTCATTGACCCACAACCTTAATCTCAACCTCAACAGCAACGGCAACAGCAATAGTAATCACATCAACAACAATGCAATATTTTCGACGTCAACAGCGTCGTCAACGTTGGGCAACTGCAAGCTGGAAGTGAGTGTATGTTAAAATGCGCTGAGGATGCTAAAGTTACAAATTAATGCAAAGTTGCTGTACTTGCTAGCGTTGATTTAATGTGTGTTGGAAAATTGAGAACTGCCAATGTATTGCTACAGTGCGAAATTGCTTTGCTATTCGATTAATTTTTTGATCTTTTTAAAAGTTGTTTTGTTGAAACTTTATATATTTTTTTATTATTGTTTATTTATGACTTTGTATGTTTTATACATACTTTTGTTGTTGTGTTCTATGTTTGCTCGTTATTTTAGTTTTGCTGAAAATCTTTGTTGTTTTATGTTAAAAAATGAGCTATTAAATAGTAGAGAATTGAGCGGGTAAGGGAGTTGTGCAAAATTTAGAAGTATCGCCATAGAATCTGTTTATTTTGGTCTGCAGATAAGTCAATTCGACGTTTCTGTTATGTATGAAAGTGAATTTGTCCGAAGAATCGGCTGTTTTCACCCCATTTTAAATTAAAAGCGGAAAAGTGGGAGCAACACCTAAAGATCTGTAACTTCACTTCTAGTGTAAGTTTTGGTCAACCGTAAGGCCCATATCCAACCCGGCGAATCGATGACAGAGTTGAAATTTAATTCAGTGATCGCGCCTCGTCGGACCTGAAGCGATGGATAAGGTCGAGTGTTCAAAAGGCCGCACAAACTGCAAAAATCAGTGCGCTTGTTACTTTAAACAGCATCGAAAATTGGGTGGCTATCGGAAAGGCAAAAGTCTCCAAAGCCATTCGCCCAGGCGGGATATGCATACTGAATCTAAAAATATGGGAACGGCGGATGTAGAATACCTCACCCAAGTCCTTATTACCATCAGTACTGATTTTCGGAAATCAGTGCGAGTGTTCCTACTACTCAAGCATGGAAAACTTGCTAACAAAAAGGGGCCATATCGGCCGATAACTCTCCTAACCCAGTAGTGAAGACTCTTGAAGCTTTGCTTCTCCCGTATTGCCTGACCCACCACCACCACAGCACTCAACGGTCTTAACCGAAACTTCCCCTGTATAAGAACCTTCATAGTAGTGCTGGACTTGTCTTGTCGTTGACTATTGCTAGTTATTTTTGTCCGGCATTGATATCCTTTGCTTGAAAGCAACCGGGTATCTGTCCGATCTGGCTAACTTCCTCACCGCAAAGTGTCTAACCCACGAAATCTTCTGCAACCACCTTTAACAGCCTGGCCTACTGCTGCCGACGTCAGCACCCGAATAGGCACAGAAAAGCACCCCAGTCTTTTCTCTTCTGTGCCAACTGATGCCAATTGGAAATGCCAAGTGAAGCCAAGTCCTTATCCACTTGGTCTTCGTAGGCCTCCTTCTTTCTCCTCTATCATCAGCGGGTTTTGAGTCGAATACTTTCAGGGCTGGAGCGTCTGTTTCCATTCGAACGGCATGACCAAGCCAGCGGAGCCTCTGTATTGTAATTCGCTGCACTATGGCAAAGTCACAATTAAGCTCATTGTTCCATCTTCTGCGGTACTCGCCGTCGTCAACGCGCAAAGGCCCGTAAGTCTTCTGCAAAATCTCTCTCGAATACTCCAAGATCCAGGATTACTGCAAACAATAACCACTTTACCCAACCAACAACATTCACATACTCTCGCGTTGTGAATTTCGTTATCGGCGCTCAAACACCACCTTTTGCAGGGGAAGAGCTTCATCTGCTTCGAGAGACCCTCGATACTTTCGCACAAATACCGTCTAGATATTGTAGCAGGCTAAGCTCCTACTTATCCACCCCCGACCCTGACGCTAACCAACTCTTCAAATGCCCCCTTAAACCGACTCGGCTATCACCCCTCTCCCTCTAGTCTGACACGATCGAAATATCACGTTTCTAGGCCTACCGTTAGTTGAATTTGACGACAACGATTAAAAGATTAGTTGCTCTAGGGATAAGTTGCCGATACGATACATCAAATTTTGTATTCTACTGTCACGTCTGGATTTTTTTTTTCATATAAGGAGAAGGCATCGAAAGCCTGACCTCCGTAGTGTGGAATTTTAATCCGCACTAAAACTCCCTGTATGTCCGCTGTACCGTATTTCCCCGATACCACCGTAAAGTATTTCGTCGGAGGGCGGTTGAGCCTAAGCTCGGTCGTACGTTCCTGTTCTGATGCAGTCTCAAGTTGCATCTACTGGGCACTACCCTCAGTTAGTCCTCATTTTGGTTTCTTCAACCACCACCACTGTCAATGCGTCAATACGTCTCCTCACACCCCCTCTATTAGGTCACATCTGCATACTTAATAATACACATAAGTATTGTTCATAAATATTATTAATAAATACAGTGCACGCTCGATAATGTGAACTAATTAAAACCAAGGGAGTTCGCCTTAACAAAAGTGTTCATGTTTTCGAATGCCAAAAAAGTGTAAAGTGAATACATATTTACACGTTTAAATTCTTTTTCCTCTGAAGCCAAGCACATAGGTTTCTTAGAACTCATTTATACGAAGCAAATCTAAAATGAAATGCTCCATTCTAAGCCGAAATTTCGACTGAAATGCAACGCAACCACAAAAAAGGCATAACTTATTATAAGGGGATTCCCCAAGTTCAGAATTGTTTGAGCTCAACGAAAACTACCTGCAAACATTAGTTGTTATTCTGCAGTAAAAAAATATCCAATAATTTGCCAGCAGCTTAATTTCCGAGAATCGCACTCTGTGAGAGAACTATCCAAAAAAGTACGAAAACGCTAACCTTGCTAGTAGTTACTAGTTTTATGAAATTTTAGCTTTTCAATTCCAAAAATTTATTCTTTTGCTTGTGTAAAATGCAAGGGGCAGCATGCAAATAGCTGTTTTTCTTACTGGCAAATTGCTACAAGTAAAAATTTATCCAGTAAAACTCC
The DNA here is from genome assembly GCA_029783565.1 of Rhagoletis cerasi. Lineage (NCBI taxonomy): Eukaryota > Metazoa > Arthropoda > Insecta > Diptera > Tephritidae > Rhagoletis > Rhagoletis cerasi. Next base: position 7,087 of record JAPVRG010187367.1, on the reverse strand, counting down.
TATAAAACTTACAAGTTCAGCTGTCATTTATGCTCTCTCAATTTCCCCTACTTTGCAAATTTTTGTGTACGAAAACGCCAAAACATGAAAACTTGTAACAATTGCTACTGGATTTTGCTGGAAAGTGGGTACAAAAAACAAATATTGAAACGTTTATTGTTCATGTTATAGAGCTTCCTCGTCCCGTTCACGTTTCAGAGAAGTCAATGCACAAACAAATTTGTGTTTCATATTTTGTACACAATTCTTTTTGAAGAATATTACGTCACCGACTTCCTATCAGTAGGCGAAGTGGAAACCTCTCTGCGCCAAAAAGTTTTCCTAATATTTGTTTTAAAATTTAAGGCCATTTCGTAGGCAGGCAAAAACTACGACAGCTAGGATATGTATAACAGATGTTATTATTGAGCTATTTTACATCGGGTATTATAGGAATTGTTACATCTACTATATATTGCGTTTATTGCATTTAGGCGCTACCACCTTAAATTTTCCCATTAGCCTAAAAATCTTGCTCAACATCCATATGCATTTCTTCCTACCTAATTTATCGAAATTTTATATCTTGTAGCCAACAATGGAGGCTTGGACGCTTAAATAAAAAATGGGTAAACTTAATAAATGCTTTAAAAACTATAACAGCGTGTTACTAATTGTTTCAAATAAGTAGAATTTGCGATAGTTGTGTAGATAAAAAAATGCATGTAAAAATATTGAGTAATTGTTGCAACAACACTAACATTTAAAACACAAAGTGGCATTAGCGTTGTTACACCTTACTAATCAATTATATTGTTATTATTTTTAGCATGTAGTATATGCATAGACACATAGATTTTTCTTTACCTTTTGCAATATTGTTATATACGTTTATTTTTTAATACTTTTAAACATTTATGAATCTTACTTTACTAGAAATTTTCTTCCTGCCTCGTACTTTTATTGATCAATTTAATATTTTTTCTTGCCTCTTACAGAATAATAATAATAATATGCCTTGGATGAATCCGGAAGCCGCATCGTCGTCGAATCCATTCTTATCGTAAACTCAATTTTTTTTAATGCGGAAATTTTTATTGGGCGGGTTTTAAAACAGTGAGCGCTACTCAGTTAGAGGAATAAAGAGTTCTTTTTTTATATATACACATTTACGCATAAAAAAACAAATTATGAAAAAGAGTATAAATTTAATATATGTAAGTATTATAATTGTAATAAATATTTGAAAAGCCGTTGCAATTGAGAGCTACACAGAAAGAGAGTGGGTTAGATAGAGAGCTGGTGAGAGAGTGTAGTTTTGTGTGTGTGGCAATAATGCAATAAAAAAAAACTAAGCAAAGTTCAGCTGTTATGGAAGTTTGTTTGCAAAGTAGAAGCTTAAATCTTTTAAAACAATCTTCGAAAAATTTTAAAATTTTTGAAAGTAGCGAAATGATAAAAACGAGATTCGCAGCTACTTTCACACAATCCACAATACATTTTCAGCACATTGCGCTCTCTCGCCAGAACATTGTTAAAGCAGCAGATCAATACAATATTCAAACTCAATATAACATTCACACACACTCATAGACTCAAACACACACTATACACATACATAAATGAAAATAAAAAATGCAAGCTAAACGAAATGATGTAAAATGATAAAATTGTATACACAATGCTACTTTATTTTTAAATGCAATAGCTATTATAGTAATAGAAATTGTAATTGTTTAAATATTTTATCGTTGTAAAATTTAATTTTTTTGTAATTGTAATTTTTAAATGATACATATACATATATGATGCAAATTATTTTTATATATATACTAAATGAAGTTATCACACTGAACTCTATCGTATGTACAATGCCTATATGTTGCAATTTGCTGAGCAGAGAGAAATTATGTTTGTTAATATGCGGGATTGTGCGCGATCAATCAATGACGGCTAACTAGAAAGAAAAAAAATTTTATGTATACAATACTAAACGAAAAACAAAAAAAAAACATGCAGGCTTAATTATAAAGCAAAAAAAATGTCAAAATCATTAAAGAAAAAGATAATAGCCTTACAAAAAATTTATTACTACATATTATTTGAATGGCGCATGCTTTGCTATATTGGTGGCAGGTACGCGATTATGTATGTTTGTACTATTAAAATGTTTTAGATTTTCATTGCTACTCAGTGCTTTACTACGTACTCGTATTTTCAAGTTTTTTTTTGTTTAATTTTACAATTCAAAAGCATTAGTTACCATTTTACGAATATTTTTAATTTATATTTTTTCAAAAATTGTAGCACAAAATAATTTGTGTATGAAAATTCAGCGCTCCACAATTTCTTTGGATGAAAGACTCCATAAATTAAAAAAAAAGTACTAAATAAACTGAAAAAAAATTTCGTAAACTGCCAACTGTCAAAACTTCTATGAAAGCAACTTTCGAATTGCGAATGTTTCAGTTTATTGAGTTGAAGGAAATCGCCCAATGAAGTTTGGAGCAAATGTGATCAAATAAAACTCAAGAAGCGCTGGTTAATTCTTAAACACGAAGTTTAGAGGAGAGTACTAAGTTTGAAGTAGTCATATAGAAATTTATATAACTGGCGAGTACGCTAGAGTATCGAATCGAACTGATTTAGCATCTTTGACTCCTTTTTTCAATCTGTTTTATTGTCGAAAGTTTCCTCAAAGCCTTGAGAAGTTGGCAAAGTTGCGCATATCTTGAAAGCTATTTCTCAGCGGAAGGGTTTATCTAGCGAGTCACACCAGTGGCTTTACTAACTTCGGTTCGAAAATTTGAATGTATACCATTAAACTTCTGATGAAAAGTATATCTAAAATTTTCAAGTAGCTTTTTGTAGGAGGATGCATTTGTGAACTTCTAGTGTAACCATAGTGATTTCGATAGATATTTGAAAGTGGAGACTTCCACCCTGCTACTGCTAATAGACAGTAAAGTGCCGTTTTAAAAGGTCTGAAAGCTGTTGATTAAGATGCGACAAATTGTGTGCGGATATTAAAAGGTTATCTCAACTGGAATATATTCTAAAGCTGGTATTGGACGTGTTAGAATAATGACACTCGTAAGTTATGAACAAATTTGCTGATTTAATTTGGGAAGTTGCTAGTAATGATGCTTGTAGAAAACAGACAATATAAATCACTAGATTTCAGAGTTTTTTTCTTATTTCTGGCCCAAATTTCTGGCGACTCATCCTACTTTTTTGGGAAATTTCATGATCTTTTAGCATCTCTACTGGATTGTTTCGAGTCTAAATACACTTCCAACTCCCAGCTGCCTATCAGAAGAACCAGTTTCTAAAGAACCGCAGAGTGTGTACTTCTTGCTACAGGAATTCTTAGATTTGGGAACGAAGTATGTGTCAGAATACTCTTCACTAACGCAGAAGCTCCAACCGCGATTTAAGGCACACATAATCTTTGACTAGTGGCTCCTTTTTTCACAATAAGTATGAACTTGTTCATTAACATAATTTTATATATGAACATATTCAAATTTTTAATTTTGATAAAAATATGGTAAAGTTTTTATTATTCTTGTCATAAAAAGAGAAGTTTGATGGTAATATATTTTCAAGGGACCTCTTTATGTCACTGTACCAGCAACCGCGTCTACACTAATTTCGATTTCAACATTTCTTTCTTTATCGATTCTAAACCCGCCGGTCCTACGAATGTCACTTTTAAATTTGTCAAAATCTTTCAGGGCGTTTGTCTAGATCAGCGCTAAAGGGGGATTCAACGTCATTAATTGATGACACCATCCTATAGAATCTAATACCTCTAGAATGCAAATTTCTGAAAACTTTCACTTTTAAATCTAATATATGTATGTTTAAAAATGAATGCATATCTCTTATGGACCACTAAACCTTTCATCCAATTGCGATAAAATGTTGGTCAGTCCTCAGTTGCATACTCGATAAAATTTGGATGCTCTAGGCGGCGCAGGAGTCGAGATATTTTGAAAAACTGCATATGTTAGCCGATTTGATTCCAATCTGGTAGATTCATTGCCCATGTAATAAAAAACAACTTTATGAAAATGAGGTATTTTAAAATTTCTTAAAGATTTCCGGGTTTTCGAGTATATACATTCGTAGCAATTCGAATTCAGTGAACGTATTTTTGTAGATTTAACGAAAATCCGACCACAATCGATTCCTTTTAGGTCAGAATATGGTTTCATCAATAAGCATCTGTAAAAAAAAATGAATGAATCAAATAACAAATGAAACAGCGTTTCTTGAGTCCAATCTGTGTTTCTCCATTTTGAGTTTACAAAATAACCAAAAGCTGGCTGGCAAATGAAAACCTACACACTCTTAAGCTTAGTGGCAATTAAAAGATTATAAATGATAAACGATAAACAATATCTAAATATAATTTCTTATTTATTTAGAACAAGAAAATATATACAAAAACAAGAAAATTTTGTAAAAAGCTAATGAACGCATTTTTAACTCTAACGTCAAGGAAAAGTAAGAAGGAAGAAAGTACCGCTGTAAGCACTTTTAGTAGAACTAGACAACAAAGCAAACACTACGCTACAAAGCAAACTCCCGCTGTACAGATTCCTAAAGCAGAATCTGCGCTCAAGTAACAAAAATTAATAAAAAGTGAAAAAGCCATGTAAAATCGCTATTCCACATACAACATACAATACGCGAACAAATTTTAAACATCAAAATTTGGCAGCGATTGAATTTCGGTAAAGAAAATATCATGCATATGTATGAGATACATTTGTATGTAAACGTGTGCGCATGCGCCTTGCAAGGTTTAGTGTGCCCTAAGGCGACAAAGGAAATTTGCTATTTATTTGTTCATTCAACCATAACGGCGAGTGCATACACACACATGCATATGTAAGTAGAAGGTGGCACATTTTGTAGGCGATTGAGGGGTGCGCAAGACATTTTCCATGCTCCAGAGCTCCTGCTGCCACCATGGATGTACACACATGCGCGTATGTGGTATTTTTCACTTTCAACACTCACCAGATATGCATTACTTTACAAAGTATTCGACTTTATAGTTGCGGCGTGCTCATACACGATATCACGATTATGTTAATTCGCAGCCGAATGATAGCAGCTGCAACAACAGCGAAAGTGTTTGCTTGCGTACGCTTAACTATGGCGGCGCCAAGGTGCACCTTATCAAAAGTGACTCGTGTCCCAAAACACAGGCAGGCCGGCAGACAGTCAGACAGACAGACAGGCAGTCGGCTGAGGTGCACATACATAGCAGTAGTCGAAAAATGTTTTTCCTACAAGCAAAGCAGTCTAAACGTCACACCACACCATGTTTTGAGTAGCATCTCATTCACCACTTCGCTGGCAATTTTAATAATTCAACTGTGATTAGCACCCAGAGCAAAAATTATGCTGCTGCTGCTGCTGCTGCCTCATCATAGGCATGCATGCATTTCTAAGGCGTATGGGTGGCATACAAAGTTGGACAGATGGCGACGAGGGCAAGCGTCGCTAGATTGTATAACATTTAACCTTTGATGCTCACATTATTCGGCACTGCGACGATATGTGTCGCCTTCAGCGCTGCATTGTGGTGACATCACAGCAGCGAAACGTGTCGTGGTCGCCTATGCGGAAATTTCAAGAAAGTGGTCGAACCTTTTTAGGAGCGCAAATCAGCAATTGGCACAAAAAAAGAAGATACATAAGTATGGGGCAAAAGTTTGATTTAATTTTTATTTTAGCTTTTGCTTTTTATTAATAAACAATAGTTCCTCAAAGCTTTTTAGCTTAAGCATACATATGTATGTAAAGTAGTTAACTTTGTTTGCCTCTTAAACCATATTCATCAATAGAACACAATTTTCTCAATCCAGTTTATGTAGCTGGCGACGCGTGTATAAATTCCTGGTGTGCCAGTACCACAGCCAATACCGAATGATGTTATGCCAACTATATAGGGCGCTTCGTAGTAGCCCTTACCTAGGTCACGATACATTATAATGGGTCCGCCAGAGTCACCCTGTAGTGTGGTAAAAATACGCATTTGGTATAAAAACACAAAGAAATAATCAACAAACAAATTCATATTTTATATGAGAAAAGCAGTTTCTTATAAAATTTTTATCACCTGACAAGTATCGCGTAATTTTATCTCATCATTTGCACAAATTTGCGAGTATATAATTCCATGATTTAGAGAATCCGTACCTTCTTCATAATATTGCGCGCACTGTTGATTTGACAGTATTGTAAGGTTGGCTTTCATTAATTTAGGCGAAGATAATCCAGCTAAACATTTTTTAAATAGGTAACTACTAATATACATATGTAAATATGTACATATAAAGTACATTTACACACATATTTATATACATGAATCTAGCAAACATAGCTGCAGTTTAGCGAAATTTGCCTCGCAAAAGAAGTGGCGGTTTTCCACCGGAATTATGAAATTTATTATATTTTAAGACTTCTGCCAAACTATTTCGGGAAAAAATTAAGATTAACGTGAGCTGGACCGATTTAAAAATACCTAAAAAATCGAGTTTTTTTTATAAATAAAATTAGTTTTTATAAATATTTTTTTTAAAAATCACCTCAGATGATAGAAGAGTTCAAGCTTAAAAGATCTGCATAAAAATGTTTAAACATTTTATCAACGGAATCAAAATTATTAGATATTTGGAGGTATTTCCAAATATGTTAAGCTCTCGTAAATCTTGTTATTTTTCCGAAATATTTTGGCGGATGTCTTAAAATATAATAAATTTTGTAATTCCGATGGAGAAACGGTACCGATTTTTTTTGGATGGAGAGTGGCATCACTTAATGTACTTATGTATGTAGATATATTTTATATAAGAATTTGGTTTGAAGTAAACTTTTGGTGTAGTGGGACTAAACACTCGGTTCAACCGGGATATACAGTAGTGGTCAGATTAATGTTACCATTATACAAATTAGTGGATACGCAATTGTTTCCACCGAGCCATAAATAAGGTTTAAATTAGGGAATTTCATACTTTGGTCTTAGTGAATTGGCATTCATTAACGGAGATTTAAACGCTTCTGGATACATTGAAATCATAAAAGATTA
>JAPVRG010187345.1:0-11832 GCA_029783565.1 Rhagoletis cerasi | reverse complement strand
ACAAGACATCATTTCTTGGTAATTTAAAAACGGGACACATATTACTGATTATTTAAATACTGGGCATAAATTTCTGGTCATTTAAAAACTGGACATTAATTTGGATCGCTAATTATCTCGGTATAGATTTTTGGTCATGCAAAAACTGCACATACATAAATATTTGGTAATTTAAAACCTTGATATAAGTTTTTGTTCATTTAAAATCCAAAAATAAATATTTAGCTTTTAAAAAATTTAGCACAGTGTTCTGGTAATTTAAAAACTGTCAATAATTTAAAAGATGAGATTTAAAAACAGCGACATACCAAACCGAGTGGTGTTTGATATTTATTACATTGTACTAAGTAGGTGCTGCGACAAACTTAAAAATTCCCAGAGGACAAACATAAGCGATAATCAAAGTTTTAATATTAATATGTTGGGGTCAGAGTTTATGAACTGCTTATAATGCTTGTTTGTTTTCAATATTTCTGTATTTTTCTATTAATTTTAATGTTACTTTATTCTTGCTTTGTGGCATTACAAGAGAGCCCTTTTGTGAATAAAATGACCTTATATCTTAGCTTAGGGTGGGTCAACGTCGTCAGTAGTCTGAGTTTTGGAGGTGACAATATTCAAACCTCTTAAGATTTCGAGGGGCCCTGTACGAGGCGAAGGTTAGTTAACCTTTCTTGAGATTATCACCTCAATATACCATGAGTTCCTGAGTAGCCGGTGTTTCTTGAATTACAGAGGGAGTGGCGTTAAATTAAGTAGAGCTTCCATGCCTGAAGTACCCTGCTTTTTTTCTACTTTGCTGTTTTTGCCTACTTTTTTCCACAATACTAGTGAGCTATATTAAATTATTGTTAGTAAATTCAGAGGATTATTTTTGGGCTCAAACCTTTGGTTTTTCTTAGCAGGTGTTTTGTGTTATTTAAGGATTTCCTTGCGTTTTTGATAACTTCGGGTCCCAAGTGAGTCGGTTGCCTAAGGTTAGTCCCAGATATTTGACTTCATCTTTTAAGGAAATTCCAGCGCCAATAATTTCAATTGAAGGAATATTTATTATCTTTCTGTCGGTATTGTCTTGTTTGGGTTTATAGACAACCTTTCTCGTTGTGGAAGACACCCTATATTTCCATAAATGATGTACAAAGCTTTTTTCCGATCAGAACAGCGCCGATTCCTGTTAACATAAAATCATATTATAAGAATATTTGGCAAATGTCTTAAATGTGCTCAGCAATTAAATAAATACTGATAGAAATTCGAATATAATAAAACGATATGGCCTGCGAACAGTTTCGTCATCTCAAGCTTAAGTTTTGATAATGTGCAGAAGATATTTGTTATAGAATTTCGTACATAAACTAACTTTATGCATTCCTAAACTCTTAGCACCGTTTGTGAAACTGCATGCATGCAAGCGTTGAATTGATGGTCTATGCATGTATTTTTCAAAAAAAACTTAAAAAAATTTTGTTCAGTGAGTAGAGCAAACGCAAAAAGCAAATTATTGCTGAGGTGTCGTTGAACGACAGCGAATCGAAATAAATTTATGTACATATCTTCTTTAATATTTATGAACAAGTACGTACATCCGTCTATTGCATATACAGATATCGATTCACACATAAAGTTCGATTTTGCGGAAATTCATACACATTTACGCGCTGCGAATAAGCGGCAACTTTATTGTTCCTGACTAGCGAACCTACCTACCAACCCTGCCAAAGCAGCAACCCATTCAATTGCACTGCAGCACCACCACACTGCTCCATACACCGCTTCTTACACGCATGCAATGCAAACGAGCAATCTTTCCGCTACCTGCATTGCCCAATTTGCCAACGAGTCAACGCCAACCAACCGCCAGCTGAGCCCATCTAATCTACTCGCACTTGAATGCCTGCTAAACAGGCGGATTTAGCAGGAGAGCTCCTCACTCTGCTGTTTGCAACGGTGTATGGTGTACAGTTATACGATATCCATGCGAGAATGGTACAAGTTACAAACAAAGTTAAGCACCGCATTCTAAACTCCAAGCGCGATACAGCTACAGATGCTTTTGCAGTTTCGTGTAGCGTTGCAGTGCGACAACCGCTACATACATGCCAGCCAGAGTTGTTTTTTTTGTATTGCCTCTGTCGCCGGCATCGTTCACATGCGGTAGAGGTTGTCGTTATTATTATTGCTGATATTGATGTTGGTGTTGTTGTTGTTGTTTCCATGTTGTTTTAGCTTTTATTGCCATTTGCCGGTCGGTAAAATACCCAGGGAAATTGGATTTTTGGATCAAGGTATATGCGCTGGTAATAATTAATGGAGCGTAAACAAGTGTTTGGTTGCATGCATGCGTCTATTTGCATATGTACACATGTATGTGTATGCACGCTTATCTATACGTATGTACGTTTGTATGTATGCTTGGGAATAGGTGTATGCACTTGCAAATAAAAGCGCAGCGTAAACCAGCGCCTCTTTCAGTCCTCCCTTATTATCTGTGCCGAGATATGCGTTATTGCCTGGCGTAAAGCAAAGCGATTGGTAGAAATAAAAAGCAAGAATAATTTTATGTATATTTACGTACATACAACTTGATTGCCGCACTCAAATGGAATTGTTGACTCTCTAAGTAGAATTGGGAGTTTTACTGATTCAGCGAGCGCAATTCGCTAGCGATTTACCTACCTACCTAACGATCGTTAATCGGAAATTGCAAATTTGTTATTGCTCATAATGAATTCGCTACAGAATATCTTAGTTTAATAAGAAATATATAAATCAATTAAGTTCTGCCATTTATTAGGATATTTTTGGTACATAGCTGCTGAGATAGAAAATCTGTGCATGCTCCATGCATATGTACGATTTTGAGAGGAGTCCTTATTAGTATAAATTTTTTTTTTTTTTGTAGCGTTGCAAAGAGTAGTATTTGGAATGGAAGCTAAGTAGAGAGTGCAATTGTTCAGTTCCCCAGGCCTTCAAAGTAGCTTCCGAGGACTCTGAAATTTGAAGACATGTAATTCCGTAAATCTCAGGACTCAGTTTTACCAAAGGCATTTAACTCTCGAGGACACTTTTCTGAAATCGGTTTAATATATCTTTAATTACTCTTACAGATAAAGAAAAAACTAGGTAAAACACCAACGATGTATAGAGTGTTTCACTAGATCTTTGACAAATAATATTCGAGCATCGATTATCCATATAAATAGAGATTAAATATTTCCTTTTGAAATCCCTTTTGAAGGATCTTAAACTTCGACTGTAAATATCGAAGAAGGCAGACGTTGGCGCACAGTTTTATTTCGTAAGTTTGTAGCCAAGGACTCAGGGTATATACCTATGGCAAGTAATTAAAATTAGTGGTTTTTGAAATTTTTTCTTTAAAATAAGTATCCCAATTGCATGACAACTAACATAACCTTCCAATCCTTTCCCTTTTGCACCATTTGACGCCAATTTCAAATTCCAAGTGAAGTCAAGTCTTTCTCCACCTGGTCCACCTAGTTGTATACTTGCATCGTCTGCGGTATTCGCTGCGGCCAACGAGCAAAAGCCAGAATCTTTGACTTAAACATTCCAAGGACCGCCTCAACATGAGTGTCTTATAGACAGCGATTTTTTGCTATTCAAAGTAGCTCTTGTTGGCAAGGTTGATTTTACATTGAATTTTTAGACTAACAATATTTTTGGTGTTAAACGTAGCGTTTGTCAAGGCCCATGATGTCGGCATTTTACACAGCTGTATTAGTTTCGCGGGGATACCAGTAGCGGTTTCGCAATCCTGTTTTAACGATTATCGAATCTTTAAGAAATCTTAACGACGATTTTAACTATTTGGCAATTCGGTAAACATTTTTAACGAAACTCGCTATAGGTTGATCAGCTCTTGTCGTTAGCTACTCGATCATTCCCTTAGTAAACGACGAGTAATTTAAAGTTGTTAGCGGCATCGACAAAAGGAAGTTTGATATCTTATTAAAATTAAATAATATATGTGGATCAAGATTTTCCTCAGATAATATGAAATCGAAAACATTTTAAGTAAAAATTGCATTTGAGTATTTGGCACACGTTTTATCCCAAGATGTGGGAACAATAAGCCCTCCATCAGTGGATAGACGTTTGCTTCGAGAAGTGGACAACCCTTTCCACTTGACGGCAACTGAGTTTCGGAACCTTTATCGATTAACCCCAGACTGGGTTGAAAATATTGTTTCTCAACTTGATAGTCCATTAAGGGGTAGAAGAATAACAGCGATATCAAGAGAGAAACAGGTAAAGAATAGAATTTTCAAGTCTTCTTTCATTCTAAGCACTTATAATTTTAAAGGTTCCAACATCCTTTCGATTCTTCGCAACTGGATCTTATCAACGTCCCGTAGGAAAGCAATGGGGTATATCCGTAAGCCGCTGTAACGGATGCCATCAACCGCTCCATGTTTTTCGCAAATATACTTTATTTACTTACTTTTTTGTAAAAACATCAAAATTAGCAGAAAACTATGTATGCATAAGGCTTTATAACAAAAATTCATTTTTTTGCCATTATTATTTGTTCTTTTCGTCTTTTTTGACGCTTCGCTAAGCTGTGATGCCACCTTTCTTCCATTTAAATAAAACAAAAAAGGCAGTTGCCCAGTGTCGTTAAAAAGGAGTTACCGAATTGCACAATCGTTAGTGCAGATTACAAAAATCGTTAGCTAAAACTCGACAAATCGCATCGCTAAAATTTGGCGAATTGCACAGATGTAGACATCGCGGCTTATAAGTAGCTCGCTTTTTATCATGCCACCGAAGCCGACTTAGCAATCGATTACACTAGTTTACTCGAAAAATGAACCTTTGTAAAAAAAGATTTTTTCGAAAAACGACCTGTCGCAGTTATTTGTCAATATCTTTTGGAAAAATTATCCAATCGACGCAAGCAAATTCCAAGTTTAGTGAAGTCTTTCTCCACCTGGTCCACCTAGTTGTATACTGGCATCGTCTGCGGTATTCGCTGCGGCCAACGAGCAAAGGCCGTTTGTAAAAAAGTATTTTCTAGGCTCACTTTGGGTCGCTGAATATGAAAACAAAACCCATTTTTTTTTTCAAAGAAACATTTTCGAGATTTTTTCGAAAAACGTATGTTTTGGTACCTGTCGCAGTTATTTGCCAATACCTTGTGATTATGTGAAAAATACAAAGTCAGAATTTTTACTCAGTGCTACATAAAATCACATTTCAAAAATAAGCATCTAAAAATGTGTAATTTTCAAAAATTATTGAAAATTCCACTTTTTCAGATTTAGGTCACTAGTAACAGTAATAATTTTTATTTAAATCAGTACAAGTTATATATTTTTGCAAAAGGCGCATAACCTTTCGAAGGTTAGGTTTCTTGCGTCGATTAGATAATTTTTTCAAAAGATATTCAAAAAAAAGAATGGGTATTGTTTTCGTGTTCAGCGACCCAAAATTAGCTTAGAAAACAAATGGAAATTATATTCAAATAAAGTAAGACCCTCAACTCTGGGCAGTCGACCTAACCAAGTGCCGTTTTAGCATAAGGGTGGACCTTCCTTAGCTCTTTATATTTTATTACATATTATTTTTTTTTTTAATTGTATTTTATTTCATTTCATTCTATTCATACAACAACACTCGCTTATATTAACAGTAACAGTTTGTAAACTTTTCTGTTACACGTTTAGCGTGAATAACAATGTTAATTCTAATTTAATTTTTGTACGTTGGCACTCGTCAGATAATCAAAAGCCTCCTATGGTAATTCTGCTAAGAAAAGCTCTCATAAAAACCATTTGAACGCAGTATAGACTTACTATTCTAAGCCAAAGACCACAAATTAACTTTACTTAAACTTTTAAATATAGTGCCTTTCATTGAAATTTTTCCTTAAATACTCATTAACAATGTGGATCCCAATTAAAGTAGATATTTAAACTGAGCAACCCAACTTCCTACGGAAACTTTCACCTACTTAATGTTGCCTCTCAACCAGCTTAATTAAACACTTCTACGTACCAGGTCAAAAAATTATTCTAGATGCAAAAAATTCACTTAATCTTCATTAAAACTAAAGTAGCCACAAGTAAGCCAAGGCAACAGAAAAAAAAACAAAACCGACGAAACTGTGAAGTTGCAAGATTATTGTCCAGTTTATCACATCGCGACATTTGCATAAACTCTAGTTAGCAAAGACAAGCCAGCAACAAAAGAGTATCCAATTTTTAAGAGGACAGCAAGAAAAATGGCAACAAACAGAGCGAAAGCTAGAGGTGAATCAAATAGACAAACGAGCAAAGACGCTTTTTTCTCATTCTTTGCATATATGCAATGCAAACAGTCTGCATTAAGCAACCGAATTCGATTGTATGTGTGATTCCACAAAGCTGACAATAGGATGACGTGAAGAAAAATGAGCAGCTCACTAAAAAAACATATTAGTGTGCTGAGTACTCCAGAAAGGATGTGACACAGAAATGAAACACTGGCCCCAACACCATTTTCGTTACTAACTTTTAACTATCTACTTGTACTTTTTTCTTTACTATTCTGTTTTACTCTATACATATCCACATATTTCAGTCCAGTTTTGAGAGTTCTGCTGGTTTTAAGTTTGCTTTGCCTTCTTATATGCCAATTTTTAAGCCATTCACTGAACAGTTATATGCACAAACACAAGTATGTCCACAAATGACCACCATTTGCAAAACGACTAATATTTGTGCTGGTGTAAAGGCCTCTTTCCTAGCTGTGCAAAGTTTGTATCTGTCTGTTTTGCTTGCGGTGGTGGTTCTAAATTTTTGAAAAAAGAGGATTCCTCTTCAAAGACTTTGTCATGGTTTACTACCGCCATTAAATGGGTAAAGTATTAACCTGTCTACGACCCACTGGTGTGTGGACGAGTGTCATGAATGGCAGAAGAAATACGAGCTCCCAAAAGTGGCAAAGAGTTACAAAAACAAAATAAAAACTAAAAACGGGTACATTTTGATGGAACGGGTGAGCCGTTGGACATATTAGAGTGCATAGTCTTTTGTTTAAATAATAAGAAATCTGACCTCTAGCTGAAAATGTGACCATCGTTGGGATCTAGCGGCGGAAAGAAAATAAAGTACATGTTACTCACTAACATATACAAATGCAACAAAACGAAGACAAAAACAAAAGCTTAAAATAAAAATAATGTAACTTTGAACAATACTGAAATATGCCCAAACACGATGACGTTGCTCGCAGCAATGACGGTCAGTGGAGGCAAATAAAGAAGGTTAGACGGAGGGCACGTGGCAGCTGCTGCCCCAACTACCAACAAAATGATCATCTAACACAGCCCGAATGCGCCTAATGGCTATACGAAACAGCAGGCATGAGACAGAACAAAGGAGAAAATAGTGGAGCAGCAAATCCCACGCAAGCATTATCTCAAAAAATAAGAACAAACTGGATAATATAAGAGGATTGTGGTGAAGTAAGGAAAAGAAAAGAGAGGGAGACACATTTTTATGCATATATACGTGTGTATGTGCGTTTGTATTGTCTGTTCGTTAATAGCTAACAATGGCTTTTTATTTTCCACAAGCGAATTTAATGTCGGAATTTAAAGTTATGCCTCAGAAAAAATATTTTGAGTGGGAAATTTTGACTCTCCGATAACATCTCTTCGGTGCATATAAAATCGTAATTGGTTGTGATAGATTATGCCGTGAACAGCCTTGCTTGTTTATGGCCCTACAGTCTCCTACTTATCGCATGGACCAACTGAAAACACAAAATGGTTCGACTTTGTTGCCTTTCATCACTGTATTTTTTGTTGCCAGAATTTGAAACAGATTAAAGCAGTGTTTAACAAGTTTTGGTTTCCTCATCCTTTTCAAGGTTTAAATTGGCGTAGGTTGAGATTGCTAAAACTTCAGCCTGGAACACCGTGGGCCATCTTCCCATGGAAATTCCAACTATAAACTTAAGTACTTAAGTATTTGAGAGATACTAAATGCTAAAGGTGTTTAGGAGGCTTCGAAATATTAGTCGATTCAGGAAAAGAAATGATCGGTTGATATTAATTTTTTTAGGCATTTTTTCAGAATTGCTCAGGAATTCTCCCGAAATTCGGAACTACTTCGGAATTTGCGATACTTTTTGGAACAATCGGGACTGCTTGGGACTACCCGTTCAGAATTCAATAAAGCCGCATATTTTTACTTGTTGCTTCTGAATGTGGAATTTTTTTTGGGTGAAGAAAGATAATTTTATGCGATTAGTATTCAAGCAAGGAGTTCAAAGTTTTCGACTTTTTCGCTTTATTTATAAAATATTTTGATAATTTTAAACACATTAAGTTTCTCTTTTTACTTATAAATCAATCCGCAACCTATGAATGCAAAACTACTGATGAAATTTTCTTAGCTAAATTAGATTTTCTATTGATAAGCTTTTATTTTGAACGTAAGAATTGAAAAAGCAAAAAATTTAAGCTGTCTTCATAGATTTTGTTTCATTTGAAAGCACCGAAACTAAACCATTTGTAGTGCTTAAGCTAGGAAATGAATAGCCCAAAATGTTAATTACTCTTAGTTGCGATATGAATCAGCTAATTGGTTGCAAAATATTTGATCTTATGTAAATAATATATTTCCCTCTTAAGAACTGCATTGCATGAGGAAATTCATGATCATTTCGTGTTATTAGGAAAAAAAATATTTAAAATATTCAGCCCCAAATTCATTATAAGTCAAATACTCATTGAATACGACGTTTAATGTGTACTTACTTTGGAGCATTGTTTCTTTGGATTCTGCTCAGGAGTTTGTCGCCCAAAGTAGAACAAAAAGTTTCGTTAAAAACCAAAATAGAATTATTTTGATAACTACCTCAACGATAAAAAAACTGAATCGTTTCAACAGAAACAATTGTTTTTTTTTGTTAAACGCTGAAACTAAACTAAAACATAAATCAAGTGCGCACACTTGCTTTCATAGTTCCAAAGGTTTTAAAAGGCTGTAGTTTTTTTTTTGTTTGTTTTTGGTGTGCTTTGACTTCGGCATGTCATGATATCGAAAGCAAAGCAACAACAATTTTGAAAAAAACAAATACTTGGCTGTTGTTGCTGTGCTTCAAACGCTGATAATTTCTATAGATATTAGCACGATACAAATAATTGTTAGCGTATTTTCACTGTGACAAACAATTGCAAGAAATACAACTTTGAAACTACTTTTAATAAAATTTTTCATTCTGCTACGTTAGAGCCGTTTCCAAGAAACATATACACAAGAATTGCTCGTTTAAAGTAATAAGAATAAGGGGCGAAATTCCTCGCAAGTCCGCTCCTCTCCAAAAGTTCTGTATCCACTGTTGGATGCCTTTCTTTCTGATCCAACTAACTATATATTATTTAATAAAATACATATTTGTATTTCATTGAATACGAGCTTTTATATGAAATCAAAAAAGAATTTGTAGGGGGTATAACTCAATCTATAACTATTTTTTTGGATTTTAAAACTCCTTGCCGAATTTGTATATGATTTTATTGAAATATCAATTATTAACAAATATCCACCGAAACGCCTACAACAGATAGGCATTTAACTTTTGGCTCAAAAAACTAGGTAGCTTGAATGATTTAATTCCATCTCACAATGCTTAACTGCATAAAGAAACATTTATTAATGTTGAAATATTTGGTAAATTTTTTAATATCATTCATCTCGTCATGTGCAAATACCGCTTCCGCACAAATATATCTGCATACATATGTAAGTACCATGTAGTGCAAGTTTCTCATATTTTTCGAATTTTTCGTTGCGTGTTAAATAAATTATATTCTGTCTACAATGCAGCAGTTGTATACGGCCAACATTAATTTGAGTGCAGCAGACAATACTGTTTGTGTGTATATGTATGCGCAAAGTTGCATAAATGTGCTGCAGCTATTTGCAGCGAAACCGCACTCTATGGGCCAACACTAAAAGGCACTGGCATGGAAGGAAATAAAATACAAGGCGGACAACAGTTGGCGGGAAATTGTTGCAGTTAAATCTGTTAGTATAGCAAAAATTATACACTTGAGGCTTTTTTAATACGATTTTCTTTAAAAAATATACACATATTTTGTATGTATGTATATTAAAATAGTTGCCGAATTACTGTGATCTAATTTTATTATTATGTCTTTGTTTGGAGCTTTTCTTCTTGTCAACTTTGATATATATTTTTTTAATTAATGAATTTTATTTCCTTTTTTGGGAAATTATAACACAATATATAACTCCATCAGCGTTAAATCATATCAGCTCTGATAAGTAAATACAAATGTTCTACAATATTTTTGTTTGATTATTTGAAATTTATTTATATGGAGAATCAAAGCATTGTCATCCACTTGCATATTTAACTCAAAAGTTAATATCACAACCTCAGCGTAAGGTTTTCACGGCATAATATACGCAGTACAACTTTAAGGCTTTAATCGCACAAACAACCAATTAGTTTCTGTAGCATTATATAAATGTGTGTACGAGTTCATGCTTACATAAATAAACATACAGACACACATACATGCATGCAAGATGCATATCAAGATGCCGTTAAATTTTCATATAGATACATATAATAAACATGAAACATTCTGATAAATTTTCTCTGCTACTTAAAAGCATTCTGTGGTTTCACAAACCCATTAGCACAAAATATAAATAAACATACAGTAGTAGGATTTGGCAATTATGGGCTTGTATGCAAACACTTACATATTATTCCATGCGCAAGTGTCTTATTTGAAAATACTGAAAGAACTACTTGTATACGAGTATACATATGCATGTATGTGGATACTGCTCGCTGTCTATCTAAAGCGCATATGCATATATACATATAGACAGGGCCGTAGAGGGGAATTTCGGGCCAGGGGGGAATCTCGAATGTGGGCCCCTAAGCATATTTCAATTTTCAGCAAAATTCGCTATATAAACGGTTTTCAAGTGCATCGTTTCATTTGAAATCTCTTCGCACACATCAGCAGGATATTTTTTTGCAAAGGAAAGTGCTGCAGTCTGGACGTCTTCTTTTCCCATTTTAGGAAATAACCACAAAAATGAAAAAGTGTTGCTAATGTCATAATTAAATATTACACTCCGCTGGCTACGTAAAAGTTGTAGATCCATTAATAAAATTCAAGATTTTTCACTTCAACATCGATGGTAGCTTCCTTTTTTTTGCAAAATCAATCTCACGTAATTTATTGCCGTAAGAATCTTGTACCATATAGACGACATTCTTATTCACTCTTATATTCAAGTTTCTGCAGAAAGATTAAGATCTTTGACTTTTTCCAGAGTATTTTTTAGTCCTGGTAGATTTGGGGCAAACGGTTTCACAGCATCAACCCTAGCAGTCCATCTTGTATCTGATAATCTGTGAAGTGAGTTTTGTGCCCCTAGAAAGGAAGGCTTAAAATAAGTGTATGATTTCAAAGAGTTCAACTGAACTTATAAATTGCACGAAATTAATTAATATTTCACTTGTTATGTGATTTGCGATTTATCAGGATCTTATGAAATATACTCTGGAGTCTGAATACGGGCCCCCTTGAGAATTCCGGGCCCGGGAAAAAGTCCCCAATTTCCCCCCCTCTCGTCGGGCCAGCACATAGATAAGTATACTCGTATATGTTTGTTCGTATGAAAAAGCATAAATGGATAGCTATATATTTGGTTAAGAGAGCTTAAGCAGGTTCTTTGTTTTTCGATATTCTGCACATATTCCGCTCAGTTCACCTGCTTTTAGTAGCTGTTTCAACCTGCTCTTTGAAAAAATAAAGCACAATAAGCGTTT
>JAPVRG010187344.1:0-11053 GCA_029783565.1 Rhagoletis cerasi | reverse complement strand
AATAATTTGGCGCTTACACATATGTTAGTGTTTGGCCGAGCTTCTCCTCCGATTTGTGGCGTGCGCCTTGATGTTGTCACACAAAGGGGAGGGACCTACAGTTTTATGCCGACTCCGAACGGCGATTGTATTTTTGTGAGAAGCTTTTTCATGGCAGAAGTACCCTCGGAGGTTTGCCATTGTCTGCCGAGGGGTGACCGCTGTTAAGAAAAAACCTTTTCTCTAAACTTGTTTGCGACGTTGACCAGGGCTTGAACCCAGGCCTGCGGGGTGGAAGCGCGCACTGCTTACCACTACACCACAGCGGCCACAATCCCTAAATACATATCATAAAAAACATGAAATACTGGATTAATTCAGGAAAATTTCGAGGGTCTCTGAAAAATCCGGAAAAACGCTGAAAGCCCTTAAAACCGCACAACCCTGCGAAAGATCTCGAGGAAATTCCCAGAAAGTCCACATTCGTCGGAAATCCAAAAAAAAAGAAAGGGCAAAAGCCTAAGAGTAATTTTGCAATGTCAGCTTAGGGTAGAGAATTCTCTTTTTGAAACACACTTTTTTTGGAAATATCGGCTTGGAGTGCAGTTTTTTATGTCATAAATATGACGTTTTCGAACATTAACTGCAATTTTAATCCAAGCTTTTTTACGAACAGAAGAGCATCTCAAAAAAAAAAAACACTCTGATATACTCTGAGCTCTCTGACTAATAAAATGAAATCGATTGAATATTTTTGAGAATGTTTTTTCTATTTAATCTACTTGTCAGCAGCGCCGTCAGACTGCGTGCCCTGGGGCTCTGGAAGGAAAGACCGTTCGGCATGGTTCCATCCTAGACGTAATACCTGAAATTAAAGCGCTGCCCACGGATAATATCCTGTCAAAGACCTGGGTTCACCATAAACCCCACACGAAATTCCCAAGCCGCAGTAACTAGAATCAGGAAAATTTCGGGTTCTTGCAGGGCTTAACTGTCTTTACAGATGGGTCAAAGATGGATTTCGGAGTTGGTGCTGGGGTTTTCATTGAGCAATATAACCTAAAGTAATCCTTCCGCCTACCAGACTATGCAAGCGTTTTCCAGGCCGAAACGTTTGCTACTAAGGAGGCAGTAGGGTACATAAAGAGAATGTACCCGCGAGTACGCAGGTGAACATACGGGCTCAAAAGAGACGGTCGAACACTTGCTGTGCGAGTGTCCACCCCTCGCAAGGATGAGACTAAAGACACTCGGCAAACCATTCCTGCAGAACATTTCAGAGTGCAGCTGCCTCTTTCTGTATGACGTACTGAAATTTATTAAAGCCTCCAAATGGTTTTAGGCCGCACGAGTTGTGGAATCAAAATGGCAAACTTGCTAATTGCTTGTCACCAGGATAACAATCCACTTAATCCAACCAACCAACCAACGTATCATCAAGTTGCTAAAGATTTTAGATAACCATATTCACAAAAGCCTCCATTTGCCGTCCAGCAGCGGCAAAGTCGGTTAGGCCACTCATCAATTGATGCACCCCATTTACTGCATAATTGTCCGCTACTTGGACAAGGTCGCGCTTCAAAGACTCAACACTTGGATGTTGAGTAGAGCAAGCCAGTGTTTTTAGAAAAGACCATATGTTATAGTCCAATTGATTAAGGTCTGGGCTACCAGATGGCTAATCAACCGTGGAATGATGCTTCGGTAAGAAAGTGTCTCTTATATGCGCAGAGTTCCAAGTCACGTTTTATGATGAATGACATACTGTATTTGCTGACAGGAGAAAGCCGGATTTACCACGGTCCACTAATCCCTCGTATAAAATCACGGAACAGTACGCAAAATTTCAATTGGTTTTCAGTGGCCGCAATGTCCGAAATATTTCGCCTTTCGTAGGCCAATTACGACAACACGATTTTCGAGCGAGCCCCAAGCAACTTACATCAACAACTTCAAATACGGAAACCTTGCGTATAACCGTGACTTTATAAGCAACCGTTGACTTAAAGTGGCTGTGTTCTTTGGTTACTGGATGTTCTCAATTCAAATTCAAAAATATTTGCAAGTACCAAATATGTAAACTAATTTTAGAATTACATCGGAAAACTATTTCGAAATACATGCTCGTGAATGCTAAGAAAATCCACATTTTTCTTGTTTACTTTTTTTTTTTATATTATTCTTCTTCTTCTTGATTGGCGCTGTAACCGCTCGTTTCTCTTCTGTGCCAAATGACGCCAATTGAAAATGCCAAGTGAAGCCAAGTCCTTCTCCCCTTTGTGTCTCCAACGCAGAGGAGGTCTTCCTCTTCCTCTGTTACCAGCATCACGACCCGCGTTGAATTCTTTCTGAACATTGTCTCACAAAAATATTTACAGTTAAATTATCCGAAACATCTAATATTTCATAAGCGGTATCTTCACGAAATTTAATTTGTAACAAAATAAATTTTAAATTTTGCAATGCCAAAAGAGGCAATTACCTTATGATACAGATTTTTTATTGCTTCACAATAAAGCCCCATACCATTTTTTGTAGTTTGGCGTTTTTATTTCACTTTTTATGCAAACTGAATTTTTAAATTTAATCGAAATGGAGTTAATTGTCTCGCTTCATACGTGAACGCAATGCTATAAAAGATTACTCAACTTTTTTTTTCTTTCAAAACATATTCGTATATCTGCATGAGCTTAAAGCGAATAAAACCACCGGCTTTTGCTTTTGTATACCTCTACTAACGTTTGAAAAAAGGAATTTTTGCAACATCGCCGCAAAATGTTCATTTTACAGCCTGAGATGTCTAAAAACTGTTGCTGCGTTTTGTTTACTTTTTCAAACACAATATTATGACATTTTCATAAGCCCCTGCTGTTATGCCATCACTGTACTGTCACTGCGGACAAATTCCCATTTGGATTAATGTAATTGTAAAATGGTACACTCACGCAATTTTTTATTTCAATTTTGATATATGTATGTATGTGTGCAAGTAAAAGTAATTGTAAGCGCTTCTACATGTGTTTGAGCAATTCGTGATTTGCCGCCAGCCACCATCCGATCTATTGCGCTGCATATTTGTACATATGTACGAACATTCATATCTAGTAATCCCATCGGTAACAAATTGCTGATATGTTTTATAATAACTCATGCGACTACATATGTATTTGATGCACTTACATACGTATGTATGCATGTTTTTCATTTAGCGTAAATATTTGCAAATTTTTGCATTTGTAAGTAGTGAGACCATAGTGTTCATATAATAATTATGTATATATTTTCGGGTGTGAGTTGTGTGTCGTAATGCTTTTCACGCAACGAATTTACACGTCAATCCATCATCGCATATCAATCCATTTGTCTGCCAGCTCCTACCGTCATGCCCGTTCGCTAAAGAAAATAATATTCTAACCAGTTCTTTCAAAGCTCTTTTTTATTAATTTGTATCGCGAATATTATATGTAAATACTTTCATATGTTTCATGTGTATGTATATCGCAATGTGAGTTTGTAAAAAGCTATGTCTGCTTGGCTGTCTACTTTAACAAAGACAGTCTGCCGCCCACACCAGTGTGTTGCTTTAAAACGACGCCTTTGCGTTTTGATTTCGTGGCTGAGTTTTTTTTTTACTCAGCATCCATCGTAGTATTGAAATGGCAGTATACACAAATATTTTTATTGCATATAATGCGCTGAGTTTATCTTTTGATAGGTATGTACGCTTGTACTTACATTCGCACAGTGTTTTGCATATGAGTTGCAATTTATTTTAATTTGGTGCATATTATGTTGAAATGTATTTCTCCTTAAAGGGCGTTTCCATGACGCCCAAATTGCGCAATTTCGAAAATATTCTCAATTTCAGCTGAAACTTCGACACGATTCTCACTTTGGCCATATTTCAGTGAAACTGGGACGAAGTTGCCTCAAATTTACGATTATAAGCCTGAAAACTACTTATAGTGAATGATTAGTGAGCAAAAAGAAGAAAAGCAAACGTCAACAACAAGCAAATAAAAACCAAACAAACCGATCAAACCAATACCAACGAAATAACCACAAAAATAAACAAACTATCAACGAAATTGAAATTGACAGTAGTATTCTATTTCTGAAATATTCTAATTTCTGGACGTTTTTTTATTCGAATATGAATTAAAAATTGATTAAATTTACTTAAAAAAATTATATATTTTCACTTTTCTAAAGATACGGCCAAAATACGTACATGCGTATCAAACTTCACACGCAAACTATCCCAAAATGTATATAACTGCGAGGAAAATATAATAAATAGCGGGTAACACAGATAAATTGTTTTTAGTTCTACTTTGTTCAAACCACTGTGTATACAGTGTGACAAGTACTGTCGTTTTATTTTGTTCATATCCATTTTTGACAATTGTTTGAATGTAAAAATTGTCAAATATGGATATAGAAAAGAAGAAAAGAAGTCGCACACTGTATACAATGTGGTTCAAACAAACCAGCGAATAACATAGATAAATTGGTGTATCTCCTTTTAGGTTTTACTTTATTCAAACAAAATACAACTAAAGAGGGGTTTTCCTGTGGTCAAATCAAAACAATAAAAATGTACTGCAAACTCTAATTCTAATTTCTGGAAGATTACAATTTCCGAGATTTCTAAAAGTATGTTCACACTGGCGTGATTTAGAGCTCAATCTTAATTTACGCATAAATTAAGCGCAAACTAAGGAATTTCGCCTTGTAAAATCTGGCAGTAAATTAAGTATAAATGAGATAATTTATCATAAATCAAGAACCAAGCGAAGAAAAAAATGTGTTTTCATTTATTTTAGTACAGTAATTTGGTCGAAACAAAGTAATTTATGCTGTAATATGAACATAGTTAAGTTTGTGAGCATCTACTGTAATTTCAAATTGAGATGGTCATGTAAACAGCTATAATTTCAAACTTGATATTGAGGGTTGAAATTGCGCAATTTTGGCGTCGTGGAAACGCCTTTTCAATATATGCATTTCTAAATTTCTGTCTGCAGTTGCCACCATTGAAAACTAGTCAGGTACTCAGCGTGTATTAAAGCAAAATTGCGTCTTGTAACAAAAATATTCAGCCAAAAAAGTTACAAAGTATATTTTTATAGAAAATTTGCGAAAAGAACTTATATAAAGAAACTTTGCATACATTGCGAAAAATTCTCTGTGCCAATACTTTAGTTCGGCACTGTATGTATGTATAATAAAAGATACGAGAATGAAGAGTATGAATATTGGAAAAACGCGAATTCTAAAACATTCACTCGAAAAATGTAAGAAAAACTATGAGTTTTTAGGTGTCAGAATTTTAATGTCCAGCTGTATTTGTTTGTATGTTCATACGTATGTTTACCATATGCACGCTTCACTTATTTACTTGTTTACTTTCAAATAAAGTTTTTCTGTAATCGATGGAAAATCATTTTTTGTTTGAGTGTTGGCTTAAACAAATTTACTATTGATAGGTAAATGTGCATGTGCACGAATATGTTTTTGTATAAGTTCATTGCTGCTCTCACAGGTGTTAATGGTTGGTTAGCATCCAATGTTGCTTTTGTCACTCGTGCTAGCTGCTGGCTTTATTTTAAACATGCCACTACAGGTACATATGTATGTTTGAACATATGTATATAATACTTAAGTATGCTGTAGGTATGTGTATATGAATATATAGAGTATTTGTGTGTTTGCTTGTAATGAAGAGACAATATTTGCGCGGAGATTGCATCGAAGTAATTAAATTTCATGCATTAACCACAAGTGTCAGGCTTTGAAGCTACACTAACAGCTCCATGGTTGTAAACGCCTACTAGATATCTAGATGTATACATATTTAGATAGATATGCTATTAGCTCGCATACATGCATGTGCATACAAACGCAGGAATTCAATTTCGACTTCCTCTCACGCCGGCTCCTATATAGTTAGATATCCTTTTTATCACTAGTGTGATCACATATGCTTCGCGGTAATAACCATACACCTTCCAACGCACACATAAAGTTATTGATTATCCACTTGTATAATCACATACATATGTACTTAAACACATGCGCGTGTAGTTGCATGTGTGCAAGTTGTAAGAATTTTGTTTTAAGTGTCTCGTTCGAGTACTCATGCAACCGCAATATGGCAAACAATGCAAACGTGTTAAGTGCATCGAATGTCTGCGAGTACATTGGACGCTCAAGTGAACAAAGCATTTATTGCCACATACAAGGAAATTACTCAGCATCGCTAAGAGTACTTAGACTTGCGGCCAAAGCTTTATTTAAACCCTTGTCTGTAGGTATAACACCCACAAGGGACGTTGACTTTGATGACATACATAATTAGAGATTGGAGATATTATTGCAGTTAAGGTTATGATTTTTAGTTTATAGATAATTAATACACTACATACATCTAAAACAGTATACAATTATGCATATGCATGAGTGTATTGCTCTCTTCCGCCTTTGAGGTTCCATATTATCAAAGAAATGCTACTGAGCAAATGCAAGAGGTAAATTTTAAGTGCAAATCTGATATTGTTGGCAACGTTCATTGAACCTTCTGTATTTTAATTTACACACACAAGTAATCTTAGGAGATTTCCAAGAGTTTTTGATAGCAGCAAGTAATAGGAAGTTAGTGCCAATCAGATTACATTAGGTTAGTTTGACAAGTGAATCCTTTAGTCTTGACTTAGTAGTTTTATACTACTAACTAACTATGCTAATTATATTTATATAAATACCGGAAGAGTGGTTAAATTTCCATAAAACATTATACTTTTGAATGAAGAACGATCTTAAATACTTTCGCTTGTGCAGAAATTTTTTAAGAGTTTATTCGTGAGCGAAAAACAGGCACTTACTAGTTGCCTAAGTAAGAAATTAAAGTTATGTGTAATCTTGCAGCTTGCAGAAAATTTTAGCTTGGTTAACTGAGCTAACTTGCGATACACTCAGCTAAGAGCAGATCCGAAGTGGTCAAAGAAATTTTGTCATTTGCTTCGCTTTGTCTCTAGTGTGCCTTGCCTAGCCTGGTAGTGTTACATGCAGTAACCTGCGATATTACCATGGGTTTGTGCACAAATTTGTTTAATTATGAAATAATTTAAAGTCAGATATTCACTGACTAATTTGGAATGCACGATCTTAGCTCACGGCCTTTATTGTCGCTTGGTTTTCAAAGAATACTTAATTTCTCTAAAAGATATTAAATTAACAATGAGCCACGGCTGCTTCTCTCATTCGAACCCAAACCATTCCGGTACATCTATGCGTAAAATATTCAACAAATCGTTAAGTGCCTCAGCAGAAGCTTTTTATATTTCATCCTCTATTCTAACAAGAGCGACTCTTTTCACCTTTCCTAGCTTGTCTAAAGGGTTCTTAAGAAACAACAACCTCCACCTCAACGAGAGCGACCGCACTAACTTGTAATGACGGAAAATACCATGGCACATATCAGGTGCAGTTGCACCTACCAATGGTGAGCACAACGTTGTCTTTGGGGTATGAATCTTCCATAGATTTTATTCATTCTAAATGTGGAAAATTTTGCAGCTGACATGTCCATGCAACTAAATAGTGGTCTCATCGCTAAAAAGAGTTTTGCAATAAAACAAAACTGAACATTGACTTTTAAAATAAATATGCGCAATTCGCAACGACTTTTCTGAGGTTAGTCTATTCACGATAAAATTTACAAACCAAACTGAGAACAATTGATAAAAACGTCGCCAGAACTGACAAATGTTTGATCGTTAAATGTTATCGTAAAGAAAATACCATTTTCCAGTATCTATCCTACTTTAATCCGCTCACTGCCATCTAGTGAACAGCGTCTGTTAAGTTTTCTGCGGATAGAAGCAGGACCAGCAGCAAAGAAAAGTCTGCACTAAAGCGCATCTCTCTAACGCCATTCACCAGCTCACCGATCAAGGAGTAACAGAACGAGAATATGCTGGTCAGTGGGCGAATTCAATCATATTGGATGTATGCATCGAATTGAGAAGGCCTTTGTAAAAGAAGTGGTACAGATTCTGGCTGTTACAAGGATAAGTTAGCTTTCCGGTGCCGATTTTACATCCGTGGAGCTGTACAAAGTTGTAATGAATGAAATATTTAAAGTCTTCCAAAGAGCTCATCTGAAAGTGGTTGAAACTTGAGATATCCCTTAGGGACGTAGCTTGGGTAGCGGTCTTTAATAACGGAAATCTTGGAGAAACTCCAATATTTTAACCAAGGCGTATACAGGCACAATTAAAACGTGCTCAATATGGGGCACATGGATCGAGCAACAAAGCAACGACAATAAGAATAACTTCGTAAAAATTCATAAAACACTGGTGGATATTGAAGATCCACTTAAGCTCAATACTGTGGACTTTTTCACAAATTAATACCAAATAAATTTAAAAACTCCTTTAAAAAAGATAAATGTCCTTTGAAATTCGCATCCTTCAATATCCTTAAAAAACTAAAAACATATATTTACTACGATTGAGCTCCATTATTGCACAAACATCAAGTTTTTCGTCTGTGCGAAGTAAATATTTTCGCACGATGCGATGTCCTCCGTACAACTGCTTAACCTTGCTGTTAGGTTATGCCCGTTTGGTCCAATTATTGGCTCGTTTGCTTTGTAGCTTTTTATGTGCGAAAATTTTAATTGTCTAACATAAAGCAGGACTGAGAAAAATAAAAACCTATGAATATAAGGTTAAGGGAAGATATGATTGAATGTGCAGCCCTTTGATTGAAACTAAAATATTAAGTATTTGTTTTACTACTATTTGCAAAACATGCGGTTTTTTATTAACTCATGTCCTTATTCATAAAAATAAAATAAAATAAAATAAATAAAAGGTTTATAAATTGAAAAATGTATAAAAAAGTCAATTTATAAAGCTTTTTAAATCTATTTTATTTTTATGAATAAGGTCATGAGACCAACAAAAAAATAGTAATAGGACAAAAAGGAACTTCTCTTTTGTTGTGGAACACCCAAATGCAAATATACACGTCATGGTTTCCCATTTACTGTACAAAAACTCAATACAATTAACAATGAAAAGCACATATTTTGCACAAAATCAATATAAACCCATTCTTTGCAAATAATGTGAAATAAATTTATTGTATGGACATGTGTGAGCATACCACTGCGCCTGCAACATATTGTATAATTAATTGACTTGTCAACCGACAACGAATTTCTCCCACGTAAGTATATACGCTACCATTATTATCAGAATTTTGAAAGCTAAAATTTTGAATACAGTATCACCATAAGGGCGTGTGATCGAAAGATATACAACAAATTGTTACAGCAATGAGCCAGCTAGTTAACTTAACAATTAATTTGCATATATAAAATCAGCTATCTAGCTGTACGACTACGCTGAACGTTACTATTAACAAGTACCGAGTTCGCTAGTCACAAATAATGGCCGTATGAAAATTAAGTATGCAAACAGCTTTTCAAGGGACTATTAATTTTCGAGCAGTAAACTAGTTTAAAACATTAAGGATGCCACATTCAATACAAAACTATGAGTATCAATGACAAAGTTTGTAGTTAAATCATTATATGTACTTTTGTACATACTTAAGTATATGTATACATGTAAAAGGGTTTGTTCTTACTTCACTTCTCTGCAAATGAAAGTGGTCTAGGAGCACCATTAAATGGCTGATTGCGTAGTTCTGTATGTAGTTTGGTTAAGTAGTTTGGCCTACTCTTGCCTTGGCAACTTATATACATACATACCTTCTTTATACAAATGTGTGTACATACATATTCTGAATTAAACAGTTATATGGAGCATATCTTTTTGCACGGAAGCCCCACACGAAACCTTCAGGCGTAAAGTATTAATATAAATCGGTAATATCGGATACTTGTCCGACTTTTCCTCACTTTCCTTGTGCTACATGCTCTTTCATATAGATAAATTGCTAGTTCCTTTATGCAACCATGTACATACAACATCCGCGAAAGGAGATATAAGCTGCTTTACTCTCTTAGCAAACAAGCCTTTATATTTACAAAATTATATGAATAAGTATGTATGCATGTACCAGCTGCTGGTGTCTGTGTGCCTTACCGATTTAGGACACTACTAGGGCATTGCAGCAGGATGTACCCTACAGGTTGGCAAGTGCTATGGAAATCAAAGCGAAATGTATTCTCTGGAGTTTTGAATGGAAATCAATATTCACTAAAGTATTATTAGTCCAGATATGTACTCGTATGTGTTTGAGTATTTATGTGCATGGATACGTGTGTTCTCTTTGCATAAGTTACCAGCAGGGAAATCTATTGAACTAGTATCGACGTTTTAAGTGTTTTCTTTTTCATTTCTTTTTGAAATCACGCCCTAATCGTAAAAATTCTAAATTGAGTTAAAAGGTCTTAAGGACGCCTCGTAAATTTCATTAATGAAAGAACTTGCCCCCATATGTAACCAAAATCGTTCTTATATTTTCGATAGTTATTTGAAGCTTTATGAATGAAAATATCTGGAATTCATATCAATATCAAGTAGTCGCAAGACAAAAACTTTTTCTACTATAACTAACTTTCTAAATTTTCTTAAAGCCATTTTCTCACATTCAGAACTTTAAAACAGAAATTTGTTCAGATGTTTACTGCAGGGTTAGGGCCTACATATGAATTTATATTTACCTAAGTGTATTCAGATGAACGCATGCCCGACGACTGGAATTTAAGTGTGATCTGCCCAATCCACAAGAAAGGCGACCCCGCCATACGCGCCAACTACCGCGGGATCAGCCTTCTAAGCATAGGTTACAAGGTCTTATCGAGTGTATTGTGTGAAAGACTGAAGCCCACCGTCAACGAGCTGATTGGACCTTATCAGTGTGGCTTTAGACCTGGCAAATCCACTATAGATCAGGTATTCACAATACGCCAAATCTTGGAAAAGACCCGCGAGAATAGGACCGACACACACCACCTATTTGTCGATTTCAAAGCCGCTTTCGACAGCACGAAAAGAAGTTGTCTTTATGCCGCGATGTCTGAATTTGGTAT
>JAPVRG010187310.1:0-14100 GCA_029783565.1 Rhagoletis cerasi | reverse complement strand
AAAAATTTAAAAATTATAGCATCAAACAATAAAATATTTATAACTACCTCTATCCAACCACTTTATTGTTCTGTTGATATCAGAGAGCCCGTTAAATTAGTATTGGAAGACTTGAAAGCCAGAATGAAAAGAGTATGGTAAATTAAATAGAGTAGTGTATTTAATCAGTTATGAGTAATTTTTATAAGATATTGCGCCCATGCCCCGACGGAAGAGAAGGACGACGCGTCCAAGGATCTCTTCTACTTGCGCTTGGAGCGCACATATGAGCGCTGCCCTCGACACGATGTCAAAATCGTGCTTGGCGATTTCAATGCCAAGGTGGGCAAGGAAGGGATCTTTGACGCCACTGTCGGAAAATTCAGCCTCCACGACGAATCGTCCGATAACGGACTGAGGCTGATCGACTTCGCCGGGGCCCGAAACCGGGTATTGTGTAGTACTAGATTCCAGCATAAAAAGATCATCAAGCTATAGGACTGTCTCCAGATCTGAAAACGAGAAACCAAATCGACCATTTTGTGATAGACGGAAGGCATGTTTCCGAAACATCAACTCGGACGACTATCTTGTTGCAGCCAAATTACGCACCCGCCTCTGTGCAGGAAAAAATGTGCATCCAACAATGCAAGGAAAGCTGAATGCCGGCAAGCTGCAATCACAACAGACGGCCAATTCATTCACTACTCGACTCACACATCTGCTCTCTGAGAGCACTCTTCAAGAAGCCGACACACGCGAACAGTGGAACCACAATTCCTGCTCATTATGTACCGTCGAAGAAATAGTCGGATTTCAGCGAGCCCGAAAGAACAACTGGTACAATGAGGAATGTCAAGAAGCTTCAGAGAAAAAATATGCCGCCTACAGGGCCACGCTGCGATCGGGCGCAACGCGAGCAATGTGGGGCCGCTATAGGGAAATGAAGAAGGAAGCGAGACGAATTTATCGCAATAAGAAGAGAGAGGCCGAAATACGTGAGTGCGAAGAGCTTGAAATGCTGGCCGACAGGAAAAACGCGCGAAAATTCTATCAGAGAGTTAGGCGACTTACGGAAGGTTTCAAGACCAGTGCGAACTCCTGTAAGAACAACCATGGCGACCTAGAGACCGATGTCCAGAACGTACTTAAATTATGGAGGGAACACTTTTCTACTTCTTTGATTAACAACAGCACTGAAAGTAGTGGAGAAGGCGAACCCGAGCCCCCAGTCGATGACGATAGAGTCCACAAAGCTGCTGTAGCTGACGACCTGCCAGCTGAGCTATTCAAGTATGGCGGCGATGAGCCGATAAGGGACAATGTTGATCACATCCAAGTTTTCACTCGTTTAAGGGTGCTAAAGGATCTTTCAATTGAGCAGGTCTTACACGGCAACGAGAGCAATATTAAAAGAGCTTGCGCAATAGCTGGGTACAGCAGTCCAGCTTCTAAGATCAACTCTATTTTAATTGCTTTTAAACCTTCTCTCGCCATATTTCTTTGCTTCCAGTTAAAATACCATAGTTCGCTTTGAAGTTCTAAGTTTGGAATATTGTAATAGGCTGCTATTACTGCAGTTTGTTCTTTTACTTGTTTCACTGAAGCTTCTATAGAGTTAAATGGATGTAGAACGGTGAGCGAATAAGCAACATAATTTTCTTCACTAAATCTTTGCTGTAATGATAAAGACAGCTAATCAGAGCTCGCATCCAATATTCCGCTTCGGTTTTCGATGGAGAGTTGGCTCTGTGTTGTTGTCTTTGTACACTTCTAGGTGGCGTTAGCTCATCATCCATATTTTCAGCAATTTCGTAAGCCTCTGCCAACAGCTTTATAATTCCTTCTTCCGCCTTAATTCTGTGTCCCTTTATTAAGTCAATAATTGTGTTTATATGCTTTAAGCATAAAAGCAAGTTTATTGTTGTTGCCTGGAATGCAGTAACCACCGGTCTAAGAATTTTGGAGTATTTCGCGATCATCCATATGGTTATGATGAACGCAGGCCGGCTTGCCGCAGAATGTAACTGAAAAGCAATTTTTTGTTGCAGGAGTTACTGTTATTTCGGTATGTCTTTCTTGGCTACGCCCTTGTACATACATACATATGGGAAACCTTTAGAGATGAAGACATATTGCGTACTGACAGATTGGTGAAGCCACAAAGCCTCTGCATTGTCAAGTTCGATTTCTACACCTTGAATAATACTACTCATAAAAAGATACAATAACCAGAGTTGGGCGATAAGGATTAAATGTGTAATCGATTCCATCTAGCATTACGATTACTTTAATCGCAGTTTCAAAAATTATTAAATTCGGATTGCGGTAATCTTTCATCGAAGGCATCTTAGATTACGATTACAGTAGTTCGTTCGATGAATGATTAAAATAGTTTTAAAATTAAAATTTTTCTAATAAAAATTTTTTGGGTAATCTTAAACGAAGTAATTCTAAAAATTTGCGAAAGATAAATGCGCGTTTAACAAGACAATATGTATTTATCTAAAAAGTAACGAACGAACTTGGATTACGATTACAGTAATCGAAATTTCAACTTTTTAAAAATCACGATTATTGTAATCGTAATCTAACTTCTTTCGATGAAGGATTACTTTAATTGTAATCTTGTTTTTTAGCTTTTTGGGATTACTGCAATTCTAATCATTAAGTAATCGTTATCCTTATCGCCCAGCTCTGACAATAACTCGCATAAAGTCTAATTTTTATTAAGCTACTACTTCTTGAGCGATCTGACCTAAAGCTTGGGGTTTGCAGGAATAAAACACCAGGTTTAAAAAAATGTGTCAGTTACCAAATGCGATAAAAAATGCTTCTCACAACTGTAACTGAATTTCACTTATTTTATAAAAAACATGATTTTTTTGTGATAGTCGTTGAGCGGAAATTACGTGGTGCTACAAAAAAATCACGAAAGGCACCCGAAACAAAACTTAATGAAGGTTGTGGGTGTGGTCGAGTACAACATGAACATAGGTTACGTATAGTTTATGAACCCTCCATTTTTTTTTATTGAAAAAACCTGTTTTTATCCATGAAATTGAAATGCTGGAGTCGGACCACATGATAGTTACGCTGCCGTCAATTCCAGTTTCGGCAAGGTTAGCTCAATCTCTTGATTACCTCCGATAGGCGATACTCGGCTCTGCGCACAAATAAAATTAAATGAAGTTCTTCCTTCTTGGTGAACATTTTTCAAATACGCAACTGCCCCATAAGCCTTCGCGCTCGCAATTCGACCGTAGCGTTATCGAATGTTGTTAACCTTCGTAGTAATGGAAATTCTCTCAATATAGGTATCTCTCTTCGCCAATTTTCAAATATTTTAGTTTTCTCATCAGGCATGACCACATCCCACTCAACCTTTTCCTTCCACAATTCTTGTTGCAATAATTTTATACGTACAGTCAAAGAACGTAAATTGTATAAGAAGCGAAAACTCGTTCTAATTTTAGCGAGTGTGAAGATCAGGAGCATGCCTTCTCTTTTTATCCAATCAAAAAACTTATTTGGGCAAAATTTACGTTCTTTGGTACAGTGTATGGCGCCAACATGCCAATGGGATCACAAATTCTTGCCATTATTTTTAACACATTTCTCTTTGTGGATTTTAATTTTTGAATATAATTAAGTTTATTGTCGAATTCAATCGATATTCGTCTGACATGGTGTTCCATACAATTCCTAACACTTTGCTTATTTGCTACAAATAATGATTTCAACAACAGGCTGCTCGAGTTTCAGTTACGTAAATTAAATTTCGCGCTTTCTTTTCATTTTCGACGCTGCTGACCATGTCGTCCATGTAAAACGGCTCTTGGAAGAGCTCCGCAATTGCTTTTGAACTGTAGTAGCTAACAAGTATGTACTGGAAGTGACACTAATTCGCAGGGGTGCCCATTCAATAATGAAAGGCCCATGGTCAACGCAGTCAAATTTGTGTAAAACCATAGCAACAAATATGACAAACCTGGAGCTCCCGCAGCCATATTCATTCGGTTTCCTAATATTTGTGTCCCTATAAATTTTAATTATTTCAAATCTGTGTCCTACATAATCGAAGTTGCAGAACTTTATGCAAACTCGAACATGTTTTGATTCAGTTTTTCGTTCATTCTGTGAGTTGCATCCTACGGGAGCGGTTTATTTTTTAGGAGTGAAAAAAAATTTTTAATTAAGGTAAGTGGAGTAAAAACTATATGAAAAAGTGCAAAAAATCAAAAAGTAGAAATAAAACTATATCAAGATAAGTGAATAAATAAATGTTTTAGTTGCGTTTAGTGCTTTTATAGAAAAAAATGGACGGATACAACAAACAAAGGGATCAAATATTCCAACTTTTTCAAGAACTCGATTCTGACGATGAATCTGAAGTTGATCCTTTTAGCGATAACGGAGAGTATGGAAACGATCCAGACTATGTTCCAGACATGGAGCGAGAAGCAGGCCAAAGTTCAGGCGAGGAATCCGACAAGGAAGGTGAACCCCATTGCAGCACTTCCCGAGTTGCAAGAACTGAACATTGTGAAAATTAAATAGCACAGAAAGATATTGATTCAGATATCCTCGACGACCCAGTTGTAAGTTCTGATAGCTCAGATGATACCTCGGAATACGAGCCCAATCCTCGTGAGGCGGAGTCGGAAGGCGAGTGGTTTGAAAACGTCAAAGAAATACCGCAATTTAATTTTGATACTAGAAACTGTGGTGTTTAAATTTTTGCGTCGAAGAAAATTGGACCCCAAGGAATGCACAAATTGGTTGATTAACAAATATATATGGGTCCAACCTTTGTGTGTCTAATCGTCCACATACGCGAAATGTTTTACTGTTTTTAAACCTACGAATAATAAGGAAATGTATAAGTTCCTGGGTATTTGCTTACTTCAGGGTCAAATAAAGGCTCCCAGAATTCGTGGCTTATTTTCGCGTGATCCTTTGTACTTCCATCTTGTATTTAGGCACACAATGACTGGTCGCAGATTTGAACAGCTTATCCGTTGCTTGTGTTGCTCCGCGGAAGTGGCGATGAAACTAAACTAAGAAAAATTAAGCCGTTACTGAATCTTTTTCTACACAGTTTCCAAAGTGCCTTATATCCCGGGGAGTACCTTTCTTGGACGAATCACTTTTACTCTTCAGGGGACGGCTACAGTTCCGACAATATATAAAAGGTAAAAAGGACGAATCACTTTTACTCTTCAGGGGACGGCTACAGTTCCGACAATATATAAAAGGTAAAAAGGTCCGATATGGTATTACATTGTATGAGCTAACTACAAACGATGGATATGTTCTAAACATTGAAATCTATCAAGGGGCAGAAGATGATAAACAAAAGTCAATAGTCGGAAATATTATGCATCGTCTCATGTCTCCATACCTCAATAAAGAGCATCATCTAAGTATGGACAATTTTTACAACAGCGTAAAGGAAATCCGAAGGCTATTACCGGCACTAAACTTTCGAAAATAGAGTACCTACGGCGTCGGCAAGGCCAAGTGTATGTATCTAAATGGCCTGATAAGCGAGAAGTGCTTTGCATAACCACTGGAAACCATCCTCAACTTGTAGGCGTAAATGGGGACGTACAATCGATAAACCCAAAGAAATTGTATTTTATAACGACCAAATGGCTGGAATTGATAGAGTAGACCAAATGACTTCGTATTATTTTTCATCTCGAAAGACCTTCCGCTGGTACAAAAAAGTTATCTTTCACCTATTGGATGTAGCCGTTTGGAACTCATACTATATTGAGTTGGTCTCAAAAATATAGTTCGTCGAATTTTGATGCATCTTAATCAGATCCTTGATTCAATTTCCGTCTACAATTCGTCTTGGAAGTGATCTTGAAGACAAAGCCACAGGTCGTGGTGGAAACAAATCACCAACTTCAGCGTCGGATCGTAATATTTCTGGAACTGCTCATTACATTGGAAAAATACCAGCAGCAACTGATAATAGAAAAAGAAAAAATATTTACTTGAGATGTAGTCAATGCAAAAAATCGAATATTCGTCAGGAAACTTCGTACAGATGTAAAACTTGCTCAGACAAGGTTGCTCCTTGTCCTGAAAATTGTTTCGAAGATTATCACACATGTTGATGGCTAATTTCTATTTATAAATACCTTATGCTTTTCTTACCATTTTCTCATTTATGGTATTTACCATAATGCGTTATTTTATTGTCTTATGTTTTTTTTTTTTTGATACTGATTCAATAAAATGAGTGAATTTAATGAAAATTTAACTAATTTGCTTACAATTACTTACACAATACAAGTATAAACTCAGTCGGCATATCCCGCTCTGTCTTCTTAGAAAATATTCGACACAAATATGGGACAAAACGGTAAAAGCCAAAAAGGGGGGATTTCCCGGTCTGCCCTATGTTATCAAGTTTGGATTATAAAAATAAAATATATATCTTATGTTCAAAAATTAATTTAATTATTGATTTCAATCACTTTGCTGCAATGCCGAGGTGAATATCTTCTTTAGATCTGAAGATATAGCAAGTGACCCACGGAAACGTCATGCCAAAAACTATTGTCTCGCAGTATCCAGGCAATATTGTTTGAAGAGATGTATATCAACTGCGAATCCGCATGATAAGACTTGCATTATCATGTGAGCTTGATTAAGGCACTCCACATCTAAACCTAAAAGTTCAACAGACTTCGAAGATTCACAAAAGAACCTTCGAGCCGTGTTGCCATCATTACTGTTTCCAAAACCTCCCTCTTTTGGGCAGTCAACAATGAGTCCAATTTCCCGTTTAAAACTTTGCTTAATTTCTTTTTTCTTACTTCAACACCACTCTTATCCTCTTTTAAACGAGCTTGCCATTTTTTCGTGTCTTTTTTATATCCCAAGTGCAAAAATAATTCCCAAAAATTTAATCCAGGCGTGTAATGTTGCTGAACCCAATCACAGAATTTCATCGAGATTGTTGAATTGCTTTGATAGTCTTACACAAATAACAGAGCACGTTAAACTTTTTAACGGTAACAGTGTTCCGAATTTTACCATTGATACTCGTGAAAATCAATTTGTACGTGATCGTAATTTCTTTACCGTCTGCGAATGTCCGATAAGGAACAAACGTTGCTATTTGATCTTCAATATATTTTTGCTCTGCTAAGTTCCGGTCTTCGCGAATAAATTCCACCTTTATTTGACTGCAACATCGAGGGGAGGAACGTTTTCGGTTTTTCCAAATTAATAAGTTTCGGTTTTCATGTCCGGTCAAGCGTAACGGTACAAGAGCACATTAGTGTCCGACGCATTTTCGTCTTGTATTGACACTGACCAGAAGAACCGCCAAAGCCGTATTTCACAATCAATAATAGATTATTAACATTTTCTGCAGATAACGTAAGGATAAAATCGTTTTGCACAGTCAAAATTCTTTTGCTTCTTCAACTTTGGGGTACGAAGGATTAACATAAGCACCGTTTTGCGACTGTCTTTTTCTAATTATTTTAAATGTATGTAGGTCGCATAATTTTGCCTTCCACAACATCTGAAATCGCAAGAAAGCCAGAAATTTTTGTTTGGTGTGGAAGAGATGCGGATTTAAAAGTTTACTGATATTTAGAAGCTCGGGTTGGAGATGTGGTCCTGACGTCTTTGATAACATTAGTAACTTTTGGAGCTCCAGCAGCGCGTAAGCTCATGCGTGCAGCAAACGCTAGTTCGGCCGGACTGTGTGATCCGCGCAAATCTTTTGTAATTCTCCGTTTTGTTCTCTCGCACGCGTCCTCGAATTCTTTACAAGGTTGACCTTTTTTTTGAGCATTTGGGAATATCTTGATTGTTCCATTCCATAATTTCTAAGTCAACTGGACACTGGATCTGCAAGTCGTACGTAAATTGTAATAAATAATAAAAAGTTCTATGATCAGTTGAGTTTTGGCATAGCGTACCTGTAATTTTACTACCTCCAACCATTTTTTGTTTTTTGCAAGAAAGCGTGCAGTTGTTCTGTTACTCTCGTCCAATTTCCTTTTATAGTAGTAAGCAACTCTTTCACTTCACTTCACTTCTTTAGTCTGGATGTAGTCTGATGTCCAAACATCAGTGGCGGCTTGTGGCAGGTGGTTTTAACCAAGGTGGATGGGAAAAACTTCAATAAATATGATAAAGAAAATAAGACCGCTCATCTCGACTATTCTCGTAACTATTTTCATATTTTTTAACATAAAGAGTAAACAAAAAAAATTAAACCGTGGATAGCTATGTCTTACGTCAGTTTTTAGATAGCGTCGCAATGAAAAAGCATGTTTTATATATTCTAGATTACAATGTCCATGAATGGGTTCTTGGAAACTGTTATATTTTGGAAGACAGTACCACAATTTTAACAACGACGAAACCTCTAATTTATGAAAAGTTTAGAGCGAATTGCTAGCAACAGTCACTTCGATCTCCTGTCACACTAAATGCCTAAAGAGAATCGACTTGTTGTCTCATAACAATGCGCAGTAGAGCCCTCTTGACAATATTAGATTGTTATGCATACGAATTCACCAATTTCTTTTACTTTTGGACAGCTTTTTCGAAAAATTGGCCACTGTGCGTAGGTACAAACAAGGTATGAGATCCACGTCAGAAATATTATAACATTCACTATGGTATTGTACATATTTGTATAGTTTTTTTAATATTAAATTATTCTTTAAGTAGTGAACTTTTTCTATTAAGAGATTTTAGATATGTATATTTACGGCTTTCGCTAAATAGTGGCCAAAATCAGTCGATTGTGCCTAAAGTGCAGACTGGTGTCGAAAGGGCGGAAAGATGCACAATTGTGCGTACTTTTCCTTCACTGGTTAATACCAATCGACTCTATTTCCCAGAATTTAGCTACGTCAAATATGTCTTCGGGTGTTTGTAAGGTGTTTAAAGCGCAGTGAATTTTATCGATTTCGGCCTCTAAACTATCCCTCCCATCGTTCAACGCAAAAACTGCTATATTTGGATGTTTTACTACGCGATACCAGCACCACGACATTCTCCATATTCGCTAAAGTTCCCGGGTTTCGGCACCATGAAAAAAGTTCATAGAAAAGACTAATTTGTCACTTTATTCCAAGTTCAGAAGCGTTTAACATGAATTATAATAAATGGTTTATAAACTCATTTGCAGTAGATATGAAAGGGAAAACTATACACGCATAAACTACATGGATGCATGTATATACTTAAGTACAAGTGTAGAAGAGAATTCAATGATAAAAATGAAAATATAAATATAATGATAAATCAAGTGTACTAAAAATTCAATTGGACTGAAAATATTTTTACAAGACATTGAGCAAACGGCCATTAATTATTCTTTTTTCTCATTTCTTAAAAATACGTCACATTATAACAGATAGCAGAGCCAATGTAGTTGGTTTTGATGCCGTTTGCTTGAGCATTGAACTGGCTTTAACACTGCATTTACAAAAACAACTTTTGAACAACCTAGTAGATGCAGCAATCAGTTAATGTTGAAGATCATGTTGAGTTTGTTTTGCTGAGTGACAGTGTATTTGTTTAATTGACTCAAAGTTCCGTTTATTCAAGCAATCCTTAAAATATCCGCACTCCTTTTTGTTTAAAGGACTATCGTAAGTGCTTATACTTTGATAAACTGCCTCTCAGCATGTTCACGAAAAGTATTGTAGTTAGTCCTATCAAAAAGCTAGCAGTTAATTATAAATAAAGTATTACACTGTTTAAGGAAGAAATAAAAAAACCTACTCCTGTAAAATTTGCCTTTAGTCGCTTACGATAACATCGAAAGTAGGGTTCGATATCTTCGGCATTTACAGTCGGATCTTAAATTATAATATATCAATGTTCTTGTCTCGAGGAGACATGTTTTTATGTTCCAAAGTTCATTGACCTCAAATTCCTCGTTTCTAGTACTTACCCACCATATCTCAGTTCTTATCTCCCTAACATACTCCCTAACGTACTACAATATCAGTAAATTTAAGATCACCAAGGATCATTAAATATTTTCGAAGGAAGCATTTTGATTATTTTAGTAGAACTATTAAAAAAAATCAGAAATGATGTGTAAACTTAGCTATCGGTATGGGTAAAATTTGCGTTAACCCAGCAAGACAAATTTGTAATTACTTTTTGTATATACAAATGAACTGGACTATCTCAGGGCTATTTCGGGACCGTTTTGAGACTAGTTCGGGATCATTTCGGGACCGTTTTGGGACCTGTTGAGGACGATTTCGAGAATAGTTCACGACTGTTTGACGACCATTTTGGGTTTGGTTCTGAACCATTTCTAGACTTGTTCAGGACTAGTTTGGGAATATTTTAGGACTAGTTTGGGAGAATTTTGGGAATAATAAGGGATCATTTCGGGACCGTTCCGTTTTTCGATTGTTTCGGGGCCTTTTCAGAACCGCTTCGGAATTAGTTCGGGATCGTTTCGGGACCGTTTCGGAACCTCTTCAGGACCATTTCGGGCCTAGTTCACGACTATTTCAGGGCCATTCCTGGACTAGTTCGGGACCGCTTGAAGACAATTTCGGGACTGATTCAGGACAATTTCAGGAACATTTCGGGATAGTTCTTGACTATTTCAAGACCATTTCGGGACTTCTTCTTATCTGGCACTAAAACCGTTTGACAGTTTGAGCCGAGACCAAAAAGGTTCGCCAATTTCCTCTCTCCTTTGCGGATTGGTCCCCCATGAGTGCTGCCGGAGTCGGCGTAAAACTGTAGGTCCCTCCCGTTTGTGTGACAACATCAAGGCGCACGCCACAAATCGGAGGAGAAGCTCGGCCAAACACTAACATATTTGTAAGCGCCA
Organism: Rhagoletis cerasi; assembly: GCA_029783565.1. Lineage (NCBI taxonomy): Eukaryota > Metazoa > Arthropoda > Insecta > Diptera > Tephritidae > Rhagoletis > Rhagoletis cerasi. Next base: position 3,266 of record JAPVRG010187310.1, on the reverse strand, counting down.
ATCTATTATTATTATTATTATGATGGGGATATGGATTCCCGCTGCTCATTTATATCTGGTCGACAAAGAGTTTCTTGTTTAATAAGGATTGAGAGTAAATGCGAAATTCCTCGGCTGTCTGTTGTGACTATTGCTGCTCGATATCGAACTTTCGTCGCACTGCTTGGCGCGCGTTCTTCATTGCACAAAGGCGTATACGGACCTTGGCTGCAACAAGGTAGAAATCCGAGTGGTCAATTTGGCTTTCCACTCTTTGATCAGTGGCTTTGTGGGTGTTTCGATGCTGGTGTCTGGTACTACTAACTACCATGTTCCGTGCCGCGGCAAAGTCGACCAGCCTCTCCGTTATTGGAGGTGTTATGAAGGCTGAATTTTCTGACTGTTGGACCAAATAAATATGCCTTCTTTGCCCACTCTGTAATCCACACATCTTTTAGCAGTGACCAACTAAAACTTGGCTTGAGGATGTTATTTTCCGCTTTAGAAGCTGTTGATAATATACAAAAGAGGCTAGACCGCATTGCCTACCAGGCACTTATAATTCCAAAAGAAAAACTTTCCGAGTATTTTTCACTATGTAGTCCTCCAGCAAGGCGTTCCGCTGTGATACATAGCTCGATTGATTTAGTGATGCTAAAACGACATTTTAAGTACTATTGTTAGAGGTCCAAGCATTATTAAAAATCCAGAAAATATGCTTCATATTCTTTTATGAATCCAGATGCTCATCATTGTTTATTGATACACCGATTATCTTGTTCTCAAATAGGACATTGAACGAACTCCTTCCAAGTTACGATGTCGTCAAAGAAAAAGTTCCCTTAAACAAAGATCCTTGAAACAAAATCTAAACTCATCAAAAACATAAAGGTGTAACTTTCTTCTTTCAAAACGAAATGCATTATATCATTATTTTACCCCCACACGCCGTTTTTCATTTCTTTCCACAGAACTGCAATCACTACAAAAGACCCGCATAGCTTACCTGGAGGGATCGTTTTTGAAATATTGCCTTCTCATGTGTTAATAAGATTTTAAAGCATGCCAGAAAGACACAGACAGACGCTTAGGCGGGATAATAGTATTATTTTATGCACTGGTATATGCAAAATTGCAAATAAATTTAAGATTACCCTCTTGTCACCAGCTGATAGAGCTGTATGAATCCACCCTCTCGCATTTTTTCACTTTGTATTTCATCTCTCTTTAAATTGCTTATAAGTTGCCATAATTTGTTGAAGTTCAGCCTTCGTTTTATGAAATTGTAATTTTTGTTTTGATCTATGGATTAAAAATTTACTTCAGTCAATTTTTTAATATTTAGGTTTTAAACAGAAAAATCAGTCGGAAATACAACAATTGATTTCAAAATTTGCCAAATACCTTCCAAATAATAAGACTTTTGTACTGAACCTATTCAGGTGAACGATAAAATTTTACTTTTATTCTCAATACTTTTGAAAACACGTCAATGATGGTGGCAATTCGGTTGTTTTTGGTGTGGATAATATAGGTGATGGATTAAACAGCCAAAGGTGAAAATCGTGTTGAACCTATTGTGCTGAATGGCAGTGTATAATATTCATTTTTCTCACAGCATCAGTCGCCTCAGTAAATCTCTTTTCAACACCAGCCTCCTTCTTGGGCGCTTTGGGCAGTAAAATTCTACATTTGCTGCCGATGCTTCCGAGTCTTTTATCTGTCTGATGATGCTGTTGCGCAGCCATAAATCAAGTTAAATCGTTTTGATTATTGTTCAGTTAGGCAATCGAACACATGTGTCCGCCTGTCGAGTGTGCCTCCTCTGGCACGAAGACTATGTGGCCTGGTCTGGCATGCCCCATTCTAGTACTGATATATCTACTAAATATACAAATATTTATGTACTTACATAAGTATGTACATATCTGTGTCATTGTACATTGTACACACATAGATATGGGCATTTCCTGAGAAGTGTCAATCAAAAGCAAGAAAAAACACCTAGACCATATTTGTTGAAGCCAATCGATAGATTCATACGTACTTATTTCATCTTTCACACATTAAGATATTGAATTAATCGGTCCATTGTATTGTAAGATATTAATGATTTCCCAATTATTCATTGTAATATAATATATTTTTTCGAAACATGTATACTTTCCAAGAATCTAGCTTTATTGCGGTATGTACACCGACTAGTAAACAATTGAAAATCTAAATAATTTAGTAAGCCTTATGCCCTTTAACCCTTAATTTGCACATTTTTTTCAGCCTATTTGAAAGCATTAAGAAAAAAAAGTGAATATACGTAGTAAAGCTTATCATGTCGTTTTAAGGGAACCCTATAATTGTTTTCAACTAGTTTTTTCTGTGTAACATTTATTAACAGGAACAGGAGAATCGATTTTCTTAAAAATTGCTACTCCTCTGCAGTTTTTACTGAACAATTTTATCTAAAAATTTTAAAAATTTCATTTTGAAGGAACCCTATAACTTTTTCAACTAGTTTTTGTGGTGTACCATTTATTAACAGGAACAGGGGAGTGGATTTTCTTCAAAATTCCTACTTCAGTTTTTACTAAACAATCTAATATATAAAAGAGAGTGACGTTAGTTACTAATCTTATAACTCAAGAATGTCTGGACCAAACAAGAAGAATGCCCAAGAAAATTCCCGAAAAATCCCCAAAAAAAAATTATAAAGAAAATTCATTTTCCCATACATTTTGTATGGCGCCATTTTACGGCGCCATCTTGATGACCGATAAAGTCAATACCGTACATCCGATTGTGGAAACACGCACGTATCAAATTAATTAAATTATACACAAGTTATATGAAATTGTGGCCGCTGTGGTGTAGTGGTAAGCAGTGCGCGCTTCCGCTCCACAGGCCTAGGTTCAAGCCCTGGCCAAAGCAACATCGCAAAAAAATTTAGAAAAAAGGTTTTTTCTTAACAGCGGTCGCCCCTCGGCAGGCAATGGCAAACCTCCGAGGGTACTTTGCCATGAAAAAGCTTCTCATAAAAATACAATCGCCGTTCGGAGTCGGCGTAAAACTGTAGGTCCCTTCCCTTTGTGTGACAACATCAAGGCGCACGCCACAAATCGGAGGAGAAGCTCGGCCAAACACTACCATATGTGTAAGAGCCAATCTATTATTATTATTACCCAATAAACACAAAAACGAGGATGATATCGTGTCGAATTCGTGGCGGATTCGCGAAAGTAGATTTTCTCGAATGTAATTTTTCGGACTCGTGTCGAATTCGAGGCAAGCTC
>JAPVRG010187305.1:0-10668 GCA_029783565.1 Rhagoletis cerasi | reverse complement strand
CGACGAGAGAGGACTTTACTTCTCAATTGCCTACTCAATCCAAAGTAGCACTTGTTGGCAAGAGTGATTCTCCGTTGGATTTCAAGGCTGACATTATTATTGGTGTTAATGCTGGTTCCCAGATAAAGGAAGTTGTCTACTTTTTCAAACTTGTAACTGTCAACAGTGACGTGGGTGCCAAGACGCGTATGCTCTGACTGTTTGTGTGATGACAGGAGATACTTCGTTTTGTCCTCGTTCACCACCAGACCCATTCGCTTGGCTTCTCTATCTAATCCCGAGAAGGCAGAACAGTCGTAGCTCTTGTTTTTACCGATAATGTCGATGTCGTCGGCAGACGTCAGCAATTGCACGCTCTTGTAAAGTATTGTGCCTGAGCGGTTCAGATCTGCAGCTCTTATTATTTTCTCCAGCATCAGACTAAAGAAATCACACGAAAGGGAGTTACCTTGTCTGAAACCTCGCTTGTTATCAAACGGCTCGGAGAGGTCCTTCCCAATTCTGACGGAGCTGGTGGTATTGCTCAACGTCATTTTACACAGACGTATTAGTTTCGCAGGGATACCAAACTCAGACATCGTGGCATAAATACGACTTCTTTTCGTGCTGTCGAAAGCGGCTTTGAAATCGACAAGTAGGTGGTGTGTGTCGATCCTATTCTCGCGGGTCTTTTTCAAGATTTGGCGTATTTTGAATACCTGATCTATGGTGGATTTTTCAGGTCTAAAGCCACACTGATAAGGTCCAATCAGCTCGTTGACGGCGGGCTTCAGTCTTTCACACAATACACTCGATAATACCTTGTAACCTATGCTTAGAAGACTGATCCCGCGGTAGTTGGCGCGTATGGCGGGGTCGCCTTTCTTGTGGATTGGGCAGATCACACTTAAATTCCAGTCGTGGGACATGCGTTCATCTGACCATATTCTGCATAAGAGTTGATGCATGCGCCTTATCAGCTCTTCGCCGCCGTAAAGCGAGCTAAAGTGAGAAGGCGTAAAACACCGCGTGCGCAGCATTTGGGTCCCGCCACGTTAAATCCCCGCCAATGAAAAAGGGCAAAGGGCCTCGGATGAGATTCATATATAATTAGCTTTCTTCATAGTGGTGAAGAAATTCAACGTTGATCGGGAAAACTCTACTAAACTTTCGTTTTCTCCTCCTAAGCGATAACTAGTTAAAAATCTTCACATACGTATCAAAATAGACACTGATCCATCTTTATTTAGCAAATTCTACTCAGGGACTGTCGCTGTTATGTTTCTCATGTCGAGTTTTGTGGTCAAGGCTTTTGAGCTGGTGCCAGTCCTTTTGTCGTTAAGGATGCGGCTCAAAACCAACAGGAGTAATGTGTATAAGACTAAACGACATCCTCAAACCAAGTACCCTCCTTTTCCTCTCTGGCTGTGTCACTTCTAACCTAATCCAATTCGTCCTTGTCTTTTCAGGCACTTCAGCCTACGGCGTCGATTTACCCGAGTCGAAGGTCGCTAATATTCCCGTCCAATTGCCCGGCAAGGGAAGAGGAGATATAGGTCGAGATCGAGTCACAAAACTATAAATGGATGAGCAGCTAGGTATTTGGTTGGTAGGTTGTTAGCAGCGTTGCCATTTTAATACGCTTCGTATGTGACTTCTAATATTATCTGTTATCACGATATTGGCATATTCGAACTATAATAATTATATCTAATTTTAGAAAGATGTTGCATGAAGAAATTAGCTATTTTTCATGCCATTTATGAGAAAGTTCTGGGCACATACAAAGATAATGTAGGACTGTTTCCCTACTTCCACCGAGCTACGACACCAAGGGTTGTACGGGAGGCTCATTTCAGCTGTATGAACGTGTCTGCTAACTTGACGATTTCATCTCAGGGCGTATTTAGAGGTCTCCTGTTTTTGATTCTTAATAATGCGGTCAGATATTGTTTTGAGTTTTGCAAGTATATAGTATGTGTTCTAGCGTGTTTCCGCCATTCGTCTGAATTGCGAGTGTATTTTTTTTTGTTATTAGTTCGAGTAGGATGTTTATGGTCCCCGCTTCGGGTTCGCCAAGATATGATAAGGCCCTTGCCAGTTCTTCAGCCCTATTGTATTAATATATATATGTTCCTATGACCGAGAACACACACGAGTGAAATATCTTTTGATTTGGCCGTCGGGCTTAAAGTGCATCTGCAGTCGCTGACTAGCTTAGCATTTGTTATTTGTAAGGTCAATGCCAGAATGCTTGGCTTTATGAGAAAATGCATGCTTTTTGTACTCCTTAATAGTTCCTTTTCAATACTCTACAGACCCTCTTTATCACCAGAACTTCCGCCTGAAAGATGCGGCGAAGTAATAGCCTTGCCAGATAGAGTACTTGTACGTCAATACCGGAGAAGTATGCGAATGAAGTAGCGTGCGTGAGTTGCGTTTGTAGGTAAAAGTGCAGTTTACGGTTCCCTCGAAAATTTATCAACAACAAAGTGGATCTAAACGAAAGGTTTTTTCAAACAAATTTCGAAGGGTTTAAATAAAGCGACTTGCGCTTCGTTTGACACCCCTTTCGACCAATTAGGATAAATTTTGGTGGGGACCCTAAACTGCACCAATACCAAAGGAACTATCAGCATTGCCGGACTTGCTTGCGTCAAAAGTTGGGTGTTGGCCAACGTTCGTTGGTTCCATCGACGCACGGGTTGCCAATCTGGCGCTCTCCATGCAAATACACACAGTCTACTCAACTGTCAGTTTCATCCTTGAGCGAAACGGACGCAACGTACTCTATCTGACAGGCCTATAAGGCAGTAGAAACGGGAAAGATATTCAGCATTTCAGAGAATACCCTCGCGCCCACACCACAGTCCATTTTGAGCGCGTTAGACCACGTAGATGAATGTAGAATTCTCCTAGATTACCCTGCCTCTACTCTCTCCAATCTCTCCTTGTAATAGCAGTGCAGATCACCTCCCTAGGAAATTGCTGGAAAAGTGCATCACCTAAAAAGGGTTCGCAGTTTATCCTGGTGGAGGAGTTACCTAAGACCCCAGGGCCCGCATTTATCTGCCAACAATAAACCTTGAAAATGCCCAAATTGTTCGTCGCAACCGTTGTTAGCACCATCTTACAAAGACAACCCGTTACGGCAACATTTTACGATGAAAGTCATACAATTGCAATGTTACCAAATTGGAGAGTTACAGGTGGCACTAGTAAGAATGAGATTGGTATCAATATGAACAATGAAATTTCTAAGCCGCAGTTCCTGGAGTCGCGTTGAACCCTAGTGTGGGCAGGAGATACCGTTTTTACCGAAGACTCGCAGAAGGAGTCCGAAGTAGCTGAGGGGTCTTTATTGAAACATCCAATTCAAGGTTGTTCTTTTGCCATATAATTATGAAATCGTCTTCTGGCGAAGTTCGTATATATGGGTATATCCTGGGTAACAGACGCGACATTCACACGCGTTTAACCAAGCTGAATATAGGAAAGAAACGGAAAGGTCGTATGTATATTATAATTATTGCAAAGCACTGGAAGAGTGCTATATTCAACAAAAATTTTTGGAAGGATAAAAGCAAATAAAAAACCGTACGGACATGACAAAAAAGGGGAGTTTTTTTAACGCATGTAGAAATATCCAAAATTCAGCGATCTTAGGAGAAAGTTCTTCTTCTTCTTCTTTATTGGCGCTGTAACCGCCTAAGTGATTTTGGCCGAGTCCACAACAGCACGCCAGTCATTTCTCTTCTGTGCCAACTGACGCCAATTGGAAATGCCAAGTGAAGCCAAGTCCCTCTCCACCTGGTCTTTCCAACGCAGAGGAGGCCTTCCTGTTCCTCTCTTACCAGCATCGCGACCCGCGTTGCATACTTTCAGAGCAGTAGCGTTTCTGTCCATTCGAACGACATGACCTAGCCAGTGGAGCTGCTGTATTTTAATTCGCTGCACTATGTCTATATCGTTATAAAGCTCATAAATGTCATCTTTAAATCGTCTGCGGTACTCGCCATTGCCAACGCGCAAAGGCCCGTAAATCTTTCGCAGAATCTTTCTCTCGAAAACTCCCAGAGCCGCTTCATCAAATGCTTTCATTGCCCATGCCTCCGCGCCATACACCACCACAGCAAGATGAGTGACTTATAAATAGAGTGTGATTTTTGTACGACGAGAGAGGACTTTACTTCTCAATTTCCTACTCAGGCCAAAGTAGCACTTGTTGGCAAGAGTGATTCTCCGTTGGATTTCAAGGCTGCCACTATTATTGGTATTAATGCTGGATGCCAAACAAACGAAGTTGTCTACTTTTTCAAACTTGTAACTGTCAACAGTGACGTGGGTGCCAAGACGCGTATGCTCTGACTGCTTGTGTGATGACAGGAGATATTTCGTTTTGTCCTCGTTTACCACCCCATTCGCTTTGCTTCTCTGTCTAATATCGAGAAGGCAGAACAGACGTAGCCTTTGTTTTTACCGATAATCTCGATGTCGTCGGCATACGCCAGCAATTACACGCTCTTGTAAAGTATTGTGCCTGAGCGGTTCAGATCTGCGGCTCTTATTATCTTCTCCAGCATCAGATTAAAGAAATCACACGAAAGGGAGTCACCTTGTCTGAAACCTAGCTTGGTATCAAACGGCTCGGAAAGGTCCTTCCCAATTCTGACGGAGCTGGTGGTATTGCTCAACGTCATTTTACACAGCCGTATTAGTTTCGCAGGGATACCAAAGTCAGACATCGCGGCATAAAGACAACTTCTTTTCGTGCTGTCGAAAGCGGCTTTGAAATCGACAAATAGATGGTGAGTGTCGATCCTATTCTCGCGGGTCTTTTCCAAGATTTGGCGTATTGTGAATACCTGATCTATGGTAGATTTTCCAGGTCTAAATCCACATTGATAAGGTCCAATAATCTCGTTGACGGTGGGCTTCAGTTTTTCACACAATACACTCGATAAGACCTGTAACCTATGCTTAGAAGGCTGATCCCGCGGTAGTTGGCGCGTATTGCGGGGTCGCCTTTCTTGTGGATTGGGCAGATCACACTTAAATTCCAGTCGTCGGGCATGCGTTCATCTGACCATATTCTGCATAAGAGTTGATGCATGCACCTTATCAACTCTTCGCCGCCGTACTTGAATAGCTCAGCTGGCAGGCCGTCAGTTCCACTTTTTTTGATGCACAGAGACGGGTGCGTATCTTGGCTGCAACAAGATAATGGTCCGAGTCGATGTTTGGCCCTCGGAGCGAACGTATGTCTAAAACACTGGAAGCATGCCTTCCGTCTATCACAACATGGTCGATTTGGTTTCTCGTTTTTCGATCTGGAGACAGCCACGTAGCTTGATGGATCTTTTAATGCTTGAACCTAGTACTGCATACTACCATGTTTTGGGCCCCGGCGATGTGGACCAGCCTCAGTCCATTATCGGACGTTTCGTCGTTTAGGCTGAATTTTCCGACAGTGGCGCCAAAGATCCCTTCCCTGTCCACCTTGGCATTGAAATAGCCAGGGAGAAAATTACATAAATTGATTTTGACAACCTTTCCTAGAAAATAAAACTTTCCGAATTTTATCAGCGAAAATTTAGCAAAATTCCAGTTAATTTGCAACTTAGAGCCAGTTTTGAGATACGAAGGACATATTCAACAGTCAGCGACTAACCATTATCTAGAAATATGAATGCCGTTGTTTTTGTAGATCTGTGTCATTATACGATTTCGGACGCAACAATTTTTACTGTCCTTACATTTTCCCCTCAGGGAGATTCTTCATCGTGGAATTATGGGTGTGAAAACCACGAGGTCTCTAGTTAACGGTCGCCAGTCCGGAGTGGTGTGTGCTCAACTGGCCGAAGTTTCGGCTTCTAGGTCTGACCAGGGACTTAATTCTGGTACCACGGGGAACGGGGCCCCCAGAGTATCCTATGCTTACTCTGGCCTGTTCCTTTAAGATATGGCCCTTCGTGGAGTAGCGTGGCGGCTGTGGTTTAATACCCAAATGCAGGTAGAGCCAAAGCGGTTCGATGTGGCGTTGCATTACAACCGGGTGCCGGACCCATAGCACGGTAGAGGCATTAGATAGGCTTCGATCTGTACCAAGGTGGTGAATTGTTTACACCCAAACTGGCAATTGGTACCGACAGAATGATTGCATCACGGGGCGGTGATCAACGGATTGATTTGATCCGTTGTGCTCTCGTGCGCCGTGACATATCTGTCCTAACATTTGGTCATCCTTTAATTTTCCTCGGAAATTGGTATGCAAGTAGCGAGAATAACCCAAACTAGCTTTGGTACTAAAATACTAGCAAATAAAGTAGCGTTGTTTTTTATCTAAGAAGTATATTTTGCGTCCGTAACCTTTGAAAAAGCAACTTATTACATAATTTTTGGTAAAGGATTTAAAAAATAGATGATGCACCAAACTATTACATATTTTTTCAATTCTTTCGTATTATTGGGGAATTTTTTGGAAAGTATCTTTACTACAAAAAATTTAATATTAGGAAAAGTAGTTATCAAACCCTTAATATCTTGGTGTGTAATGGTCCGATTAGCATACGATTGTAGTACATGAAAGACGAAATATATAGCTATCGATTGGCATTATAAAGTTTGGCCTAGGTGGATTTTTATTTTTTTGCCTTTTGGTTGTCTCTTTTCAGGATATGCCCATATGTAAATATCGCATTTTCTCATAAAGCGAAATTTGGCTTCCTGCGGTGGACGCGTTTTGCTAATAAACAAAAACAAGAATTTACGAGTTTTATCACTCTAGTGCGAAACAGCATTGGAGTAATATATATGTGTACATTAGAGCGTCTCGCCTTACAGGCGAAATAAAAAAAGCTCGCCGTACTCCCCCTCATATGAAGTGTTTTTAAAAAGCATTTAAAAAAATTATAAAATCTTTTTTTTTTGACAACCCTAGTAGTCGCCCAATTACATTTTTTTCATGTCTTGGGCATTTATAGTCGGATTTTAAAGTATGATACACCAATGTTTTTGTCTCGAGGAGGGGGGTTTTCCTACGGATGTTCATTGACCACATGTGCTCCATTGTGGTACTTACCCACCAGATCTCAGTTGCTACCACCCTAACGTACCGCCTTAATGACAGTAAATTAAACACCGTAAAAAATCATTCATCTTTTGCGAAAAAAGTATTTCGATTAGTTAAGTGGGAAAACCATACGAAAATCCACCTTTTTTTGTTTTTTTTTTATGGATCATCTGAGATCAATGAACAACCGTAGGAAAACCACCTTATCGAGATAAAAACATTGGTGTATCACACTTTAAAATCCGACTATAAGTGCCGAAGATACGAAGAAAAATTAAATTTGGCGACTACTAGGGTTGTTCAAAAAAAAATTTTATTATTTGTTCAAATGCTTTTCAAAAAACACTTCATATGAGGGGGTGTACGGTGAACTTTTGTTTCGATACGGTCTAGTGTACATCCTTAATACATATTATATGTATATTTGTGAAGGAAATGGGTATCAGACTAACAAACGGGACACTTTGCCGTGGGCATGCATGCCAAAAAAATACCGCAAATACTGCCACCGACAATCAAAAGATGCCAACATTATTTTTAACAGAACAGCATCGAGATGTCCTAGGTCGCCTGTGCAAACAGGAGCGGTACGGTACAGGGCGGTATAATACCGTACGATACGCGGCAACGATATACGCAAAGGCACTGAAACAGGCGCGGTGTGGTATAGTTTATAAAGTTATGAGATGATGATGAATAACTTTTGTGTATTTTAAGTACACTACAAGCAGCGCGTAGGAGAAAAGAGGTGATACTCTGGCGACGAAAGCCAATGAGTATTCAAATGGACACCTGTAACAAGTCTTAAATCATATTAAAATTAAAACAAGCTGTGTGCGACAACCAAAACATACGCAGCTGATGTACAATTGACACGCAACGATATCACATGGCTATAAGTGGCACTGCTAATGTGGGGGGAGAGTGGAGGTTGCTTGAAACAAGCGTTGGTCACAGTAGACCCAGAAAGCAAATCAAAGTGGTATTTATAGGTTTTTCTAAGAGCTAATGAATTGAGCACCAGCGGCTGCCACGGTAACGGATCAACGTCGTTTGTTTTGTGGCTTGAATAAATTCCAGTTCAGGTGCCCGTACTGCCAACCAGATTATTTTCCCAGATCAAACTGCATATAGATATAATAGACGGGGCATGGGGGATAAATGTCGTCTTGTCAATAAACAGCGCTACAACATTGTAATACACGCACGAAATCCTACAGTAACAGCAACAAAAGTCCAAACACATTGAACATGCATATGTATGTACATACATACATATGTACAACGATGTTAAGAATTTCATAAATATTTAGCATTTAACGTGGCAATTATGACGATTTACTAGGCGCCAGCGAGTATTACATTTGGACCACTTGTCACACCGGAATTTCTACACCCTGTCCCGTTGTAATGAGTATAAATAATTTTTACGCATTTTGTGACAGCCATCCTTTCACTTATCCCTTCTTTCAGAACGCAGTGTGGCAAGTTTGCAAGGCGGGTGGCATGACATTTGACGATCAGCAGAACAAATGTCGCCGATATGCATCGTCGGCGCATTGAGCGATATCGCTATGCATAGCGCTGGGGTGCACGTTAATGCAACGCGGTTGAAGTTGCTTCTAGACCCCATTTTTATTTGACTAAACGACTGGGTGGTTTCTGGTAGCTTAAGCCTCGTCGCTGACATGTACAACTTAATTAAATGTGGCTGCCACGTTAATGCGTGACACACGCCATACACAATTTTGCATTCCCATCATTCCAGTCATCAACACGAACGCCAGCCACTTTACGACATAGTACAGCAGCGTGAAAACTCCCAAACGTCATTTGTCAGCGAGCAAGTCCCCCAATCGTCGGAGAGTTCATTCATTTCGAAGGACATACATGTAATTTATTTTTACAATGGCACACATTTTTAGTAAGCTTATTAATCGCTGGCGATTGAGAAGTTTTCGAATACGTATGTATGAAATTTGGTGCTAAAGATCTAATATCAAAAATAATGTGTTCTAAAAATAATAGCTTATTCGTCTTTTTCTGTCAGTTCAGTGGATCGTACGTTTTCTGTGTCGCTAATCACGAACCCGCTATCCACGTAATCCCAGCACATCTGTATCAAGGTCAAATTTGTATTTTTAAAGGTATCATTTTTACCCCGGGTTCCACAAGTGCTTGTACATAAGCTTACTCGTTGGTCGAAGTAATTTCTGGAGGTAGTTTGGAGGTTGAATCCCTTTTTTTGATTGCTCGCTCTTTCAGAATCTGGGGTGAAAAGGTAATTGTTTAAAAACGAAATTTGACCTTCATTTGACCATGGTCCAGACGTGCTCGGCACACGTGGGTATTGGGATCGTGATGAGCGACCGGGAAAATATTAAGACGAACTGGACTGCCAAAAGGTAAGGTTCTATTTCATTTTGTGGCCGTGTTTTATTTTCAACTCTTTAAGACGTGATATTGTGCAAAACGTTAGAACGGTTTCAACGCAATACGGCGATTCGTAAGATGTTCGAGTCGAGTATAAGGCATTTTGAAGATCATTTTTGCATTTTTGTCCACGATAAAAAAGCGCGTTAAGGTGGGGGGCGAAAGTGCTTAGGAGACGTGTTTGGCTAAAGTTAAGTGAATGTACATATACTAGAGCCTATCAAGAAAAAAGTTGAATAGTCAGTTTCATTTGAACACTTGCTTTTGGTGCAAACACTTTTTTTAGGCACCCGCTAAAAACAGCTAAATCGCCTAATCGTAGCTAAATCGCATTATCGTAAGCATAGAAATAGCATAGGCGAGCAAAAATAGTCTACAAGTTTTACAAAAAAAAAACAATGGCATATGGGTCATTTCCTAACAAAGTTTACATGGCAAGTATTTTTTTTAAGATTGATGAATTTTCTTAGGCTTCAAAAAAATATTATTTTGTGTTTTTAATTGAATTTATCACTGCACCATTAAAGTACGGCTAAATATTTCCATGCTGTCACATAATATTTTATTAAAAACACATTAAAATAAATGTTAACTAATTTTGTAAAGTATAATGATTTCCTTGTTTTTATATTTTCCAGAAATAAGTAATTAAAATAAAAATCCTTTTTCACCTAAAAGCAGGGTACGAAAATAAACCGTACAAAACAATACCCATTTGCTCATCGACTATCATATCATTTATTGTCTTGTACAGTTTTGTACAGATGATGATATTTTTATTCGGTTTTGTACAGAACTTTTGAAGTAATAAACGAAACGAAATAGTAACGTAAAATAAAGTTTATTTTCGTGCACTGACTGAAACTCGTCGAACAATTAACAGACATTGTTAATTATTTTATTGTTAGTGTTTTTTCATAAAATACAGAGTGACATTCAGAAAATATTTAGCCGTACTTACCACGGTGCAAATATAAATTCACTTAAAAACACAAAACAATTGCTTTTATAAAGTTATTTCTAATTTCATTCGATCAATAACTTCTTGCGCTTCCTTATTGCTATCAATGCATTTAATGCAGCAACCAAAACGGCTTACAATAATAAAAAAAAAAACAGTTTTGTTGGTGGTTCATTATTTGAATTGTATAGTGCTGTTTTTGTTTTTTTGATTTTACCACAAT
>JAPVRG010187289.1:0-11171 GCA_029783565.1 Rhagoletis cerasi | reverse complement strand
AACAGCCAAAAAGCGACGTCAGAAATTTTTCCTGCAATTCACCTTTCGGAAACAAAAAACTTCTTTCGAAAGACACTTTGCATGCAAGGTGTGACTGCACATGCAACTCCTTTCTGGAATTTCTCAATTTGACAGCATATTGCGTGCGAAATATATTGCCACGTCTGACACGCTCTTATCATTCTTAAGATGATAGCAACATTACAAAAACAACGATCCCATGTATTTCGTATTACAGGTGGAATGTCAAAATCTCAATTCGCAGCGAAGGTTACATGTATTTTGTTTTTGCTTTTTGCGGATGCGCTGTCAAATCAGTAAAAGCAAAAAAAAATACATGTAAGCCAAATGAAGAAGAAGAAATCAGCTTGCCTGATAACACCACCTTGTACAAATTCTCCTTGACTAACAAACTATAATAACGCCGGAGCACAAAAAAATGTACAGCAAACACATCATTTTAGGTTCTTTCCCGTACAATCCGGACAGGAAGAAGAAGACACTTACGATCCAATACGTTCAAGTTTTCGTTCTCAACTACCCATAATTCGAGTACGGGAATGAATTCTGGGCTGTTTTGGGCATCTGCGGGATCCCGCGTTTAGTTCGGGAAAGAACCTTTTGACAATCAGCACAATTCGCTTTGAAATCAGCTGCTCCGGTAACACTACCAAGGCGAATATGAATTCGCCTTCTGGGTTGTTTTTCTTTATTTTGTTTTGATCCTACTTTCTTGAACGGCGAATTCGAACAGCTGCTTGCGAATTGTCATTGCAAATGTCACTTTTTGTAATCGACGAGTCTTATGCAATGTCAAGCAACCTGGTAATTATTAAAACGTTTATTTTGTGTTTAAAACATCATTTATTTTAATAAAAATTGCTCTTAAGGTTGTTGTGAAGACATAGTCGACGAAGGAGAAGTCACGATATAGACCTAGTGCATTAGCAGGACAAGCATTTAAAGCCAATCAGCGCGTGCATAACTGAAGAGAAATCAGTCGCAATATGTTTCGAAGAGTTCTCATAGTAGCACCAACTACTGCTGCGTTGCTGGCTGCCGTACCCGTGAAACAAGCGGAGCCCAAGGCAGTTGAAAGCGTGGATGTTAAAGCTAACTTTACGTGCAAACCCAGTGATTTGCCACTATATCAGCCATTGCACGAATTACACAAGTACGTACTACATTCACATGTACATCATTTAAATATTTTCCCTCTAAACTTTGTCCATTTAATAGCGTAAAGTCCGAACTACATCCTCCAAAAAAGGAGTCTGCACTGCACGAAACTATTGAAGGCGGTGTTCGTGCTGTGCGTGTTCAGGTAGAGGTTGGCTTGAAAGCCGTTGCTGATCAGAAGGCTCAGTTCGACGGCTACATAGATACAGCCAAAGCGCATACACAGTCTACCATCGATTATCTAAACGAGCCACAGAATGTGTTGCCACGTAGCGGTGCGATTGCCGTTGGTGGTTTGTCTGGTTTCATTTTTGCCGCACGTGGTGGTTTCATCAAAAAAGTACTTTACACAACTATTGGTGCCGGAACTGTGGCTTCACTCTGTTACCCACGACAAGCTGAAGTATTTGCACGGGATGCGCTGGTTCAGACGCGCAAAGGATTCGCCATTGCCTACAATTTCGTCAAAGGTGTAAAACCGGGCGAAGAAGTTGATACGGAGCCCCTAAGTAAATTTCCGACTAGCTTAGAAGATTTGAAATTTTTAGCCTTAGATCTGTACGACGAAGCTAAGGAAGCGATATTTGGAAAGAAGAAGTAAATTCGACAAATAAGTAGTAACAGCATTAGCAACAAACTTAAAATATGTAAAAAATTGTAGAGATGTCAACGCATGAAATTTTACTGCTATATCTGCCATCTACGGCATTAGACGTATTAACGAAGTTAAAACAGTGGTCTGGTAGACGAACAGATTTTCCATTAGCAACATCAACGTGGGAAATATTCAAATTTGCTCTTCTAGCAGGCAACGGAAATATGCACCTCTAATGTACCATAAATGAAGCTGTATGCATATAGCTTATAATTTCAGCGCGTTGCTACCTATGATATTGAGAAACGCAACTTTAAAGTTTGAGCAGCTTTGCAAAATATTTAAGAAACTACAATACCGAAATTGTTTTGGTTTTTTGTATGGATCTGATGAGGAAATAGTTAATTATGAAAAATGTACGCAAAAAGTATTTGACTTATAGCCATACATATGTGTGTACATATGTATGTATACACTGACAGTACTATTGGTGTGCAACTCAGCGAAAAATAAAAACAATCTGAAAGACAAGTGAGATATGGTAAAGCCTTTTTATTCATACATTTTCTTCTTGCCGAGGAAAACAAAGCCATTGCTTAATTGAAATGGCGCTTAAACGAGAGAAGTATTTATGTATTAGCTCCTTTTTATGGCGCACATGGGGCGGAGGTTTATATGACGCAAAACTCCTCTCGAAGTAAGCTTGCAAACTAGAGAGAAATCCGGCCTAGTGTCCATCTAATCTTGCGCACTTCTATGTAAGTACCTAATATCTTCCCGTGGTATTTTGCAATTTTCTTGGATCCTTTTTTTTGGATTTTCGTGGGATTCTTATCGGCGCTTTTCGGGATTACGGATAACATGCCTTCGCCTTGAAATTATAATGGGCTTAATATCAGTGGGCGTTTTAAATTAAAATTAGTGTTAATTACTGCATATTATAGCATAATGTAGTTGCATAATTTTTTTTATAAATTCGCCAAAAATAATTTAGCATATTTTTGCTTAAATTTACTAATTGAATTCTCAAACGATTAAACAGCGAAACAAAAAGAGGAGCTACGAAAAATGATTTATGATACAAAGCATCCAAATTGAAGATAAGAGGGCAGCGAATGTCACAACGAACATATTTTTTCTCTGTGTTGTTTTTGTGCTTTGTATTCCATGGCTTAAAAAGTGAAATTTACATTCGAATGGAATGGCTGAATAAAAACTTGCAAAAAAAAATACATAATTTTATAAAATCTTTCGCTTTTATTTTGTACTTTTTTAGTGCAAGGCATTGGTAAAGAAAGTGCAGAAAAATTACCTAAATAAAAGAAAAAATTCAGAAAAAAGAATTTTTAAATAGCGGTATTCGTAGTAAAATATGAATGGTGACTTCAGCTCACTTTATTGAACTTTTTTTTTGGTACTTATACAAAATTTTGTGTTTGCCTTTTTTAGTCAGAAATCTACACAGAACTCAAATCATATAAGAAAACTCAGCCCGCACTCCGTTAATAATTAAAAATGCCAATCATCCGTCGTTGGCCACTATCAATGGCCCGCTGGCAGACTGCTGTCACTGCCGGCAGCACTCTCCACTGTAAATTTGGTATTTTTTAATTTTTTAGTTTTTCAATGTTAGTTCAATTGATTCTCTGATTTTTTTATTTTTATAAATAGCGCACACTTGTATTGTATATCTCTCACTCTATCAATTATCACTTCTATTTCATCTTCCTATTATTTGCTTGATGAGCAGGTACCGCAGCGCATATGACCTATTTTCTATTTCACGACATTAGCAATATTTTTATTGTTTTGCTTTAGCAATTTCAAGTTTTTCTTTTTTAAATGCTGCTATACTTGCAGCATTGAGATCTGTTATTTCAAAGTTATTTTTATTTGTATCCTCATTTACGTAAATTGCAAAATTGAATTTCCAATTTGTCATTTATTCAAATATTGCATACGGCAATAAAAATTTCTTTTAAATGATTCTACTGAAATAATTAAAATACTACCTTAGCAACAGTTTAATAATTTTTGGTGAGCCTGATTGATACTAGAACGGGGTATATACTTGGGGTCAATGAAATTTGAAACAAAAAAAATTTTCTCCTCGAGACAAGAGCATCGATATATCACATTTTAAGATCCGACTATAAATGACGAAGATATGACAGAAAATGTAAAAAGGCGACCCCTAGGATCGGCAAAAAAATTTGTTTTTTTCGAAATTGCCTTGCAAAAAAACTTAAAACTCAGGGGTATACGCCGAACTTTTGTAAATATATGTATATATTAGGCTGCATCACTCTCCATACAAAAAAAAAATCGGTACTATCTTTCCATCGCCACCGCCAAAATATTTCGGAAAAATATTAAGATTTACGTGAGCTGGGCCGATTTGAAAATACCTCCAAAAATCGACGTTTTTATAAATAAATTTTTTTTTTAATTTTTTCCAAAAAAAAAATCACCGCAGATGATAGAAGAGTTTAATGTTAAAAGGCCTGCATAAAAATGTTTTAAAATTTTGTAAACTGAATTAAAATAGTGAATATTTTGATGACTTTTTCATGATACACCCTATTATATACGTCTTTGTCTTTAAAAGCTCCATTAAAAAGAGTGACCACCCTTTCTAGTCATCAATCAAAACCTATCTGATCGGTTCGCGTATTTCTACAGCACTATCTATCTGGTTATATTCTACTACAGATGCAGAGAAGAAGAAAATGATCTAACGATGATCGGTTCTAAGATACCAAATCCAGCCGGCGAAACATCTTTAAGGACCATAATCTTGGCATAGTAGCAAATATCACATGAATATTGGGGAATATGCTGTTACAACAACTTTAAAAGACGCGGGGTAAATGTTTATTATTTCAATCGTCTAGCAAATGTCGCAAACTTCCAAAGTCCTAGTCTTGCAAAAAAAAAGAAAGAAAAACGCGATAAGTGTTTTTATTTCAATAGCCTTACGTGAAGTTTGTAAGGAGAGTACGTAACTTGATAGCAATTAATACTGGCTCATCACTAAACTCTGTCCGGTGGTTCAAAATACACCGAGGATCAACCTAAATCAAGCTCTCTCTAGTACATAAGGTGACATTGATTGCAGACTGACCTACTGGTGCTGCCCTTTGAAATCTTTTCGTTGTCTCCTTCTTGGTGGAATTTCAAGAAGTGGGTTATTCGACAATAGCGTATGACGATGACCGCTGCGTAATCTACAAAATCTACAAGTTCTCGATGGAATGATGCCGTTTATAACAAAAGAGAATGTGTCAACCATACGGTTATCTTTTTGGACTCTAGAGATCAAGCTGCCTGGCAGCGAGAGGTATTAAGAATTCGGCTGGATCTAAAACTTCTCTACACCAAAATTCTGTTGCAGTGCAAAATAATGTTCAATAAGTCCCGGATGCTCAGCCCCCATCTAATTAACTGGATATATGTATTTATATGCACCTGCGCTGTCAAGCTTGCCCGAATCAGTTGGTTCATGAAGGGCTTCATTCTTTCACATAGTATAGCCGATAAAACCTTATAAGCAATATTAAAAGGGTTTATCTCCCTTATGCGAGATTCCCTTATACTGAGATTCCAATATTCGGGCCTGTATTGTGCTTAGGAGCATTAGCCCCACCATGTCAAACGCGCCACCTACCTCGCCATCCAAAATCGTTCAGTAGCTCAAGTGTACTTTTGACGTTGGTTAACCAGAATTTAATCTCCATCTCTGCAAGAACCAGCTGTGATCTTGGAACCAGCCTTATTTTCTGGCGCTTCCACACGTAGAACTTTCGATGCGCTGCCTAGCGAACGTTCTTCGTTGCACAGAGAAGCATATCGTTCGATTTGGGTCGAAAGGAATCAGTTAAATATAATCTTTCAGTAGCACTCAGCGGTGATGGTGATGGCCTCACCTCCGTCGACCCTTACTGGTGTATCTACAATTCGGTCACATGATATTTTAGTTGAGGTTCGCACTTATAAACAGGTTCTGTGCAAAAATATATGCCAACGAAATTATTTGAAACAACTCCAAATTTTTCTATTAATTTTTATTTGCTTCTTTGGGCAAGATTAGTCATTAATGAATTAATTTTATTTAGTTACTTAATTATTGCCTGCACACTTTCATTTATTTAAAAACAAGATTTATAGAATTCATTGCTAATTTTAGATAGATTTTTTCCACTATTGCATACATACATACTATGTACTTATAAACTACATATAACATATCAGCTGCAAAAATGTGTGCCATCGCTTTATAACAACAGTGTTGATGAAATGACTTTTATTATATACAAAATTGAATAAATTAATTACCTACAAATTAGCCAAGTTAAAAAAAAATTATGAAAAATGAATTCCAGATATTAGATTAATGCCCGGTTTCACCAAACAATTTTAAATTTATCAGACTAAAAATTTAAAATAACACAATGTTGTTAGGAAATTTTGCTATTTTAAATTTTCCGGGCATCAATATTACAAAAAAAAAATGTCATGAAGTTAAAGAAGAATAAATTTAAAAAAATTGATGCTTGGTTTCACCAATTTATTTCAGACTGTTAAAATTTAAAATATCAAAATTTCATAACAAAATTTTGTCATTTTAGGAAATTTTGCTATTTTAAATTTTAACAGTCTGATAAATTTTGAAATTGATTTCTGGAACTGGGCATAAAAGTATAAAAAATAAAAAGGCAGATAACTTAAAAAAATACAACCCAGTAAGTTGTGAAAATTGTGGTTTAAAAATATATATTAATTAAAATTCGTACAAAATTCAGTTAAAAATAAATTTGCGCTATTAGATCTTAGACTTTCCACCGTTTAATGTGATTTTTTTTAAATAATTAAGTGTTTTTAAATTCATTTGCTCTTCTTTACATTTACTTAGATCTATTTAATTTTTGTAATTGTGGCTAACTACTTTCATAAATATAAATCACATAATTTATATAAATTAGTTAGTATTTAACAAAATATTCAATTAATATTTTTTTCAACTAATACAAATAAATTAGAAGGTAGAAAAAAATATAAACAAATTTCTGGTATAAAACCGAGGAAAGCACAAAACATACTCAAACTGAGCCACTGTGCTGTTCGCTTACAAGCTGCAATTGCCAGCAAAATTAAAATTCCTAAATATTTACAGTCCATTTGACGCAAACGATTGCATGTTGGCCTTCCTACCCCTGCGCCATGTCCATCACGACACATTCTCCATGATCCAGGGCACAAAGCGTGAGATGCGCGTGCAAACGCCTGGCAAATTCGCCTCCGCGCAGCCAATGCCCCAGGAGATGATGCCGGCCAGAAAGAAGCGGCCATCGGCTGATTTTACCTGTTTTGAGGCGGAAAGTAAGAAAAGTTGCAACGAAAATAATTTAAGAAAAATATATCACACACTCAAACCCACCTGCAGCGGTCCGCCCGAATCACCTTGACACGAGTCATGTCCGCCATTCTCATAGCCCGCACACACGAAGATATCCGGTATCGACTCTTGCCGGCCGGCGCGCGCAAACATCGATTCGCAAATGCCGTTACTCACAATCGGCACCGATACCTGCACACCGCACCGCGTTATTTACGAGCGCATAAAAGAAATCAAATAAATTATGAAATTTTCATATATATTAGCTCGCTGTGATATTTATGTGCGTTGAAATCGTTTACCTCTTGCAGTACGGATGCCAGTGTGCCGCCCTCACTCAGCCGCCCCCAACCGGTCACAGTGGCATTCATGCCAATCAATAAACTATCCGTCTGCGGCAGACATATTGGGGTGACATGTGGCGCAAACTCCACTGGCTGTTCCAATTTCACCAGCGCCAAGTCATATTCGTAGGTGAAGAAATTATATTTGGGATGTACGACTTTCTTGGCCACACCCCGCTCGATGTAGGGCAGCTGTTCTTGCACGTGGGAGAAGTCATATTCGCCGACGCGTATGCGCATTTGGGATATGAGGAGACTGGAAAGAAAAAAAGAAGAAAAAAACGCAGGAAAAATACAGAAATAACTTAGAAAATTCAAAATTTATTAATTAAGCTAAAAAATGAGCTGGGTAGGTCTAGAATTGAAATTAATTAAAACTAATTTTACAAACAATTAACTTAAATTGTAGTTTCATAAAATAAGTGGTGCCTTTGCTCTGTATTGTGCGTATTAATGTGGAGCTTCGCTAGCCTCCAATGCAGGTTTCTCTTCGATTACCGCTTGATCTTTCAAACTAACTTTCTTCAAAAACTAATTTTAATTCATTCTCCTTTCTTTTTCTCTCTATTTCACACGATGCTCTCCTGATCAGCCCCTACTTAGAGATAGAACAGATTCGCTGGGCAGGGCCGATTAACAAAGTGTAACTCGCCTTTCGCCAATTTTATTTTTAGAATGCGACGCTTGTTTGGTCAACAAAACCTAGCCGGCATATAGTTAGATAGGTAAATGTTCGGGTATGTCAGAGCAAGATACTCTGCTATCTGAAAGGTCTTTTATATCACTAAAGTGAGTCCCTAACACAGTATGCCCAAGACAACTCGCCTTCCGTAATAAATTCTAAAAGGGTCTTGGTAGTCGAATTCCTTATTTCTAAAGGTTTGGCCAATGGAGCTTTGAAATAACGAGGGCTACATGGTCTCGGAGTTTTACAGAAACTATGCAAAGGTTCGAGGACTTCTTAGTTGTTACTGGAGAACGACCGACCCTCGATTTTTAAGGGCGAACCGAACCGAACCGAACTTTTGTGGCCGAACATGGCCGAAGCCGAAGAAGAAACAGAAGTTCGGTCGTTCTCTAGTTGTTACCCACAAGCGAAAGTATAGGGAAAGAGACAATTCAAGACATAATTCCTCGGAAGTTCTCTGAAAAACTTTTGGATCTTCTTACACTTTAAAACAAAGTCGTTTTCTCGACCATCACAAGGGGGATTTCAAAAGAGCCCTTGTGGTCTACTACAAACGGTAACTGCTAAGCTATAACGAAAAAAGCTATGTGCCAAAAACAAAGTTTGAGGAACCTGATGTCAGTTCCGGTGAGCTCCTCAGAGCTGGTAAAAAGTACGATCCATTATATTTAAGTAGACCACAGCCTTGCCAAAGCTGGGGTGAGATGATTCCACCAAACAATTGCGACAGTGTGGATCTGGTGTGATATTAAATCACACAGCGTGAAACAACTCTGATAATGTCCTGTCAATACACCCAAAAGAGTTCAAGTTGCGTTTTTGTGAGCCTAAGAAAATTTCTAGACAGCCTCTGATGTACCTTCGGCCAAAAAGACCTAGAAGTTGCACATGTACAAGTTTTTCCCCAGCGCTCGCTGACCTGAAGCGAGTCCCATCTCGGAAGTCACGGAAAGTTAACATCTAGTCAAGGGTACTCCCATTCTTTATTTTCTCGGTGGGACCGAGTAGAAGATGCTTTTCCTCTTTTGTGACTCTCGAAGATATTTTCTTTAAGATAGCACACAGCCCTCCCAATGTTTTGGGAATCATATGTTGACGATTCCTGTCTCTAACTCCAACGAATCGCTTTAGCTTAACTTAATAAAAAAGTCTAACGGGTTCGGATCTTATTTTGAACAAAAATAAATTTATTATTTTACGGACTCTGTGCCATAAACCATACAATTGAAAACAAAGGTAGTCAATGTTCAAACATTAAATTTCGGCTGTATAAAATTAGCGGGTCTGTAGGGCTCACCATAGTGGGAAATCGGTTTCGGCCATAGTAGCTCCGTATGTATATGTCTTCGACTGTCGATATGTTCTGAAAAAAAGGTAAGGTCTACGAACCATAGTGATCAAGAAATACTAATAAACACTATTTGGTACCGAGTTCCAGTACTTGTTCAGCTGACAAAAGTAGCCGAATTGTTTCCTTCGACTATAAGATACGCCTCTATGATCTAATCGCTGAAGCGATACAGTGAACTCTTTACTTGATAGTAATATGCTGGCCTGTGGCAAAGAAACCTTTACACCTACATAGATTACTGACACTATCACTTCGGCCCAATCTGCCTCCACAAATCAGATGCCATCTAGCGATTTCTAGATATTTTTTCGCAATGCGATACAGTTTGATGATATCCGCTGCCAACAAGAAATGCACTGTACCAGAAATGTAGAACCTTCCCGTTGAAGTGATAAAAGTTATCTGATAAGGATCCTTCCGAATTTACAGCATGGACCTGCATCTCGGTAGCGGCATAAAAACTTCCTTGCAATGAACGTTTTCCAGATTCACACCTTTCTTAGCTAATTCATTGCTTACTTCATCCTTGTGTTCTAGAATTCAATAGAGGCGTACAAGTTTGAACGAGGCAAGACTGTTTAGAACTCTCTTGAAGTCGGCAACTGTCCTAGTACACACAAAGAATTTTTACCCGATTTTTGTTCCACTCTTACGCCCGCTGACTTCTTCGCCCGAATCCTGCCCGTCTGCCTTTGTGCGCGCCTCTCCCTGTCCTAGATCTGCAATCCTGTTTAGGAGCCCTTTAGCAGTCTAAAATTTAACGCTGTTCTACAACGCAATCTCTTCCATTTGCTCGGTTTTCGCGGCCCCATTTAGTAGGGGGTTGCTAGGAATCCCCCTCTTGCTGACCGCCTTTCGCTTGAATACTGTGGCGAGTGCCTATCTCCCCCTGAGATCTTTCGTCTTCCTTTTTCCTTCAAATTTGAGCATTAATTTTTATACGATTTCATATCGGTCTTACAATTATATGCACGATAAGATAAACCCAGTTGTTTAAAGTTAACGTGGGGAAAAATATAGTTCACCCTTATTGCCAATCTTCTATGGTAGGGCCGTTGTTCCCCGATGCGAGCCGGTATTAGTAAGGCTCCTTTATAATATGGACGCTATTTCCACCTGCAAACCATATAATAGGCTTGGCACTGCCGTAGCTCTTTCGATTAGAGAGTTGGCAGCTTTTGGTCGTCTTTGCTGTGACTGCGTTAGGCCAATTCTCAGGAGAGATCGACGCCATACTAACGTCAACGGCCCTAGCGGAGGCCAGTACAAATGGGATGCTTTAAGCAGCCAAGAAAATATGGGGTCATTTGAAAAGTCCACGCTAGTTTTTAGGTAAATTTTTGAAAAAAAAAGTTTTCTTAAATGAAAATCAATTTTAATTAAGTGTGTATTGGCCATAATTATCTATGTCCTTTAGCCTTTTTTCGGGTAGCTTCATAATTCTATCGGTGTAGAGTTTCTGTGCTTTACCGGCGAAAAGATTGGCCAAGTGATTTTCAGCGGCTCTTCAGACGGCCAAGTTTTTTTGTTACCAACAAGACCGTTTTGCAGAGACCGAAACAAATGGAAGTCAGACGGGGAGCAAGTTCCGGGCTATACGGTGAATGCACTAAAACTTC
>JAPVRG010187270.1:0-11064 GCA_029783565.1 Rhagoletis cerasi | reverse complement strand
ATAGCCCATCGGGGGGGCGTGGCAAAAAAAAAATTTTTTTTGCGATCGCCTTCAAAATATCTTTAATCCTAGGGGTGGACTGGAAAAACTTTTTTTTTGTATGGGGACCGATCCGCACTAATGTACATACATATGTGCACATTACACCGTTCGTTATTTCAACTTTTTTTTTATATACAGTTTGCCGGGCGGAAAAAGATGTCTTTTGGTCTAAAAATAAGCTGTGCAGAATTTTATTCGAATGTGATAACTCTAAGTACTTGCGCGTTGCATTTGAAAATTTAGAAAACCATATGCATTCAGGGAAACAAGTTTTTAACAAAATAGTTGAAAATCGTGAATTTTATAGTCATTTGCTATGTAAAATAACTCACAGAATCTGAATATGAAGTGAAAAAAAATAATAAGTTTTAAGAATTTGCGAAATTATCGTTTTTTTTTCAAATTGAGAAAACAGCATTTTCAATTTTTTTCAAAAATATCCGGTTCTGATTCTCACTCGCAAAAATCATGTAATCGATGTGCATAATCATGCCAATAGAAATTATATGTTAATTGATTTTACGACCAAATGTGCTGTACAGTATCGATACGCTGCTTGAATCCAATATGATTTACTAAATTTGCTATAACTTTTCTATTTTCAAATTGATTTGCGAAAGATTTAGACCTATATACTTTGAAATTTAATAAGCTTTAATATAGCATAATAATAAGAACAAAAAGTTTTCAGCTTTTAGGTGTAATTCACAGTAGAATAACGATGCGACTTAAAATTATGTCCGATTTCACACATAAATTTGCAGATAACTCTTAAGCAGATAATTTGATTGCAAAATATTGTATAGCGAGTTCATAGGGATTTCGAAGACCTTTAATATGGTGGAGAGATATTTGCGATGTGAGGATCAGAACCGGATATTCTTGAAAAAAATTCAAAAATGCGGTTTTCTCAATTTGAAAAAAAAAAACGATAATTTCGCAAATTCTTAAAACCTATTATAGTTTTTTTATTTTTGACTTCATATTCAGATTCTGTGAGTTATTTTACATAGCAAATGACTATAATATTCACGATTTCCAATAATTTTGTTAAAAACTTGTTTCCCTGAATGCATATGGTTTTCTAAATTTTCAAATGCAACGCGCAAGTACTTAGAGCTATCATATTCGAATAAAATTTTGCACAGCTTATTTTTTGACCAAAAGACATCTTTTTCCGTCCGGCAAAACCGACTTTTTTTAACGAACGGTCTAGTGCATATACATATTAAGTTTAATCAGTGTACCTCGTTTTCAATTAGAATTTGTTGGCAACGACGTATTTCGAGTTCATTTATAATATCGGGCATTAGTTGCACTGAATTAACAGTCAGGGACGTATTTTCATTGTTAATATTTTGTGCTGTTGATTGTAACCGCGTGCTTTCTGTTGCAGATGGTGCTGGTGGTGGTGGAGCTGATGGTGATATGTCTAAATTAGACAGCAACGGAGGGCTTGTTTCGTGTTTTCCTAAAACTTCAGAACACATTGGCACATCTTGGTAAATATTTTTACTTTCATAGTTTTTTTGAATCTGATTTTCATACTTTTCTTCATTACCACTATTGCCACCAAGAGAGGTATCAACTATGCTTTCGAAATGAGGAAGTGATAAATCATCTATTTGTGTTAATTCGCTTGTACTTTCGAAATCTTCTTCGTATGTGTTTATAGTTTCACGTTCAGCTGTATCTGTGTATTGACTTAGTTTAGATTGACTTACAAATGTTTTTGAGTTGAATGATTCTTGTTCATCTATCGATTGGTTTTCATTTGAATCATTTATATTCTTGCTGAAACAACTGCTATCATTTTCACTTTTTTCCTTATTCGAAGCTGTTGAAATTGCAAAGCTTTGCTGTGAATCATCATTACTATTGACTTCAAAGCTATATGAAGAGGGAACACACGAGGAAATAAGCTGTAGACTGTTTTGAATTTCCTGATCATCAGAAGCTCGTTTTAGTTTATCATTTAAAGTATGAAAGGATGCCTCTGAGGGACTAGTGTGATTACTTAGTTCTTCGCACAGATTAGCGTCAACAAAATTTTCCCCAATCTCCGTCGCTGTTTTTCTCTCAGTTGTACTTTCGCCAGAGCTATTTGGGAAGTTTATAACTGATGTTCTTTCAATCTGTTGGTTCGTTGCTGTAGTACAGTGTTGAGCGTCAGGTGTTAAGCCATCACTTTCTTGCTCGGAGGGTTTTTGTTGTGCTGTGATCAAGAAAAGCGGCAATTTTACATTTGTTTCTGCCTTGTATGGTGGGAGGCGATCTGCATTAGACATGGAACGTCTGAAATTTTCGGCAAACTGGTCTTTATATATATTGAATGGTTTATTTTTGCTGTCGTGTGACGAGCGACATTTATTATATAATACAGTGTCAGAAAGGCTGCGCATTAAACCAACATCGCGGGTAGTACAAGACGACAAATTTCTCATTTTTGGAAACAAACTTAATTCAGAATTATGCTTTGTCATCAATAAGGTTGAACCCGAATCACGTTCGAAATACTGAACGTTTTCTGCTGTTATGCTAGGCCTGTAAGTCCCAAGTAATAATGAATTTGGAGATGCTTCTTCCCACGACTCTTCTTCTTTATCAGACGGTTCAGAGCTGGTATATAATTTTAACGATGGCACTAAATCAGACTCATGTTTCTCCTGTTGTTGGAAAGATTTTTGTGATATGTTTTTGGATACGCTTTTTTCAAGAAGATCAGCAGCTAAGTGACCCTTATTCTGGACAAAATCTTGAAGCACTGCTATTTTGGCAGCTTCATAAAGGCATTCCAAGTCACGCCTCGAAAGCTCATAGTGTTTGTTAGATTCATATTTTTCGACTTGCTGCGAAGTTAGACGCCTCCATAGTTTATTTAATTTATTGCCAGTCGTTCGAACGAATTCAAAAGAATTTGAATTGTTTTCTTCCCCGCTTCCTTCGTTGCTTTCCTCCGTCGTAAGTGTACTTGATATGCCGTTCAATTCTCTTAAACTATTTTCTATCTCCTTTAGACGCCGGTGAGTTTTTGCATAAGTACCAATATTTTTGATAGGAACCATGCCAGCGTGATTCTGATGTCTTTTCTTTACTTCGTCACTGAAAATAGGTTTTGTAAAAGTAACCAGTGCATTTTCCATTTGTAAAACTTCAGCTTCTTCCCGGTCAAGTCGGCGATGCCATTGCATTAGGCGTTCCACATGTTCTCTCCGACGCCGTAAATCGGATTCACGTTTCCTCAATAGCTCTTCAAGAGAACGAGATGATTCAAGGGCGTAATTCGCACGTACCACGGGTACCGATCTAGTCGTTTCTGCGTTAACCTTTGGTTGTGAAATACTTCGTGCATACTTGGATATGGTGTTCACCGATGCAGGTTGTGGGAATGTAACTAATGTATTAGGTTGTTTCTCATTTCGACTCAGTTGCGTAATTTTGTGAGCAATTTTTGGGCTAGTCTTTTGGGAAACCGCACTCTTATCAAATTCTTTTGGCGTAGGCACATATTCCCCGGTTGCACGATTAGCCGATGATTCTGTTGAGGTTGTTGTGGTGGTTGATTGTAGCAGCCTAAATAAAAAGAAAAATTTAAATAATTTATAATTACATATGTATCTGCATACATAAATACATACATATGTACATTAGAGCGTCTCGCCTTACAGGCGAAATAAAAAAAGTTCGCCGTACACCCCCTCATATGAAGTGTTTATGAAAAGCATTTACAAAAAATAATAAAAAAACACAAGCCTAGTAGTCGCCAAATTACATTTTTCTTCATATCTTCGGCATTTGTAGTCGGATTTTAAAGTGTGATACATCAATTTTTTTTTGTCTCAAGGAGGGGGGTTTTCCTACGGAAGTTCATTGACCTCATGTGCTCCATAAAAAAATAAAAAAAATAAACAAAAAAAAATTGGTTGGCGAACTTTTTTTTGCCTGTAAGGCGATACGCTCTAATTTTTTTATGGATCACATGAGGTCAATGAACTTTGGTAGAAAAAACCCCCTCGAGACTTTTCAAAAACACTTCATATTCGATACGGTCTAATGTACATAAATACATCCATATACTGTATGCAATGCATGCAATCTACAACTGTTAGGGAAGCCACGTTTTTGAGATGATGTATGTGCATACATATCACGTAATTTATTCCCTTCTGTGGGTAGAATATGCCTTCTTTAAAAGTATTCAGTCACCAACGCATCATTTAAGTAATAAAGGTCATCAATGAGGAAGTACATGCGAGGCAATTTCTACTAGAAAATTTAATTAGATGGTGTAAGGTGCGTTGGAGGAGATCCGATAGTCGAATAAAAATATATTAGGTTTGTTCTACACAAGCTACTCGAAGTCACATTTGCTTTCGCCGGCAAATTTACTAGTAAGGAGAGAGCAAAATACTCCTGTCAAAATAACATAAACTTATACAAACTTTATTCGAATTTTTTTTCGTGCATAATCTGTTCTAACAAACAAATTTCATGTAAGGATCTTTCTAAAGCTCTCAGGAAAAATGACAGGAAATATTTTTCATTATTTCTGTTGCCAGAAAAAGTTCTTTTCTGTTGCCGTAAATTTTCTTGAAGAAATAAATATGAGTATTTGTTTCTTGAGAGCTGCAGGCTGATGTAAGAAATTTTGATAGAAAAAAATGTCTTTCTCATTTCTTGAACGTCATTTTACATGATTCCATTATTAAAGGTTGGATAATTATTGACATGTGCGTTTTCCGATTGCCTTATAAGGTTGGATTTGAGGAGTATAAAATAGGCGGAAATAATTCGATCCCCTTATGTGAAAAGGTAGTAGAAAAGTAGGCACAAATGCGTTTTGTACATTATATATAATGCATTTCCAGAAATTTGTTATTTCGAATAAAATATGAATTAATAATAATAATAATAGATTGGCGCTCACACATATGTATGTTAGTGTTTGGCAGAGCTTCCTCCGACTTGTGGCGTGCGCCTTGATGTTGTCACACAAAGGGGAGGGACCTACAGTTTTACGCCGACTCCGAACCGCGATTGTATTTTTATGAAAATCGTTTTCATGGCAGAAATACACTCGGAGGTTTGCCATTGCCTGCCGAGTGGCGACCGCTGTTAAGAAAAAACCTTTTTTCTACATTTTTTTGCGTTGTTGCTTTGGCCAGGGCTTGAACCCAGGCCCTGCGGAGTGGAAGCGCGCACTGCTTACCACTACACCACAGCGGTCGCCATTTGCAATATGCAAATACAATAGAAGCTCTTCGTATTCTTATACGAGTGGGCTAAATTGTTTTATAGAAAAAGTCAAACATGGAAAATAAGAGCCAATATAAGTTTGCGCAAATATATTTACTCAAAAATATGTATGTGTGTATGTATTTTTCAGATGGAATTTTATCTCTTAAAAAAGAATGCAGCGAATTATTCGAACGATAAGAAAATATTTTTGATAAGCTGTCTCGACAAATAAAAGTGAATACATAGAATGTACATACACTAGGGTGTCCCTTCAAATGCAGAATTCAAAATTACGATGCGGTACACCTATTTTTTTTCTTTTCGGTGAGTTGATCAATCTACGAAATTTCAAAGAAAGGAATAGCATATACCCTGACCCAAGAGACTCGAAGTTTTAAGATTTTGCTATATTTTATGACTTTGGCAGTGTGGAATCTTAGAGTAGTAATATGCTGCATATATCTGTATTTTAAGTCATATGGGATTAAAAAAAAACACGCGAAAATTAAATTCAAAACGATATTGTTTTCAACTTGTGATTATTTATTAATTTTACAGAATTTTCAATTAAAAAACAGTTCATTCCCTAACAAAACGCATTCCCTAGCAAAGCTCAAATCTTGTAGAAAAGTAAAAAAAAAAATTTAACAAATTTTTGTCCAAATTTCTAACTTTTTTCTCAGAAATGCTAGAATTTTTAAGAGGATACAGTTTTATAGCCCTTTCAATTTTAATGTGCAAGTTTCAAGTTTGTAAGATTTACCGCTGATTTTTTAGAATTTTTTTTGCCGAAGGTGTTTCGGTTTTCTTCCACATAAAAATAAATTGTGTTTATTTGTTCTATGGAAGCAAATGGGACAAATGTGGCCTTATTGCGTATGGTTTTATTGCACCCCACCTTTCTGCAACTATATAAAAGCTTCTGTGAAGCTCTTAATAAAATCGTTTTCAACGATAAATTGAAGTAGAAACAATTCAGAAAAAATGCCGAAAATGTATAGGTTTCACAACCATTTTTGATACTTTTCTGTACATACGTTTCGGATGCACACTCTACGAAATGTATGTACAGAAAAGTACCGAAAATTGTTGTCGAATGGACACGTTACGTTTTCGGCTGTTTTTCTGAAATTTTTCTGATTCAATTTATTGTTGAAAACGATTTTATTCTGAACTTTACAAAAGCTTTTTCATAGATACAGAAAACCAAACAAAAACCCAATACCTCAGGTTGATTTTTTATGAGAAATGGATTTTGTACCCATTGAAATGAAAATGTAGCTGTCAAACTACCAAATTTCCGGCAATAGATGGCAAGATATAAACTATGATATATAATGCTCTTGAAGAGTAATGAGCGGTCTCCATTGGCAATTTATATTCTGACGCATGTATTAAGATATAAACTTTATCCTGTGAAGATGGCCAGTAAGGCAATCATACCAACTACGAGTACACATACTCGAAAATAGATAATTGCGTCTGGCTCATGCTCAACTCAAACCGGTAGCTACCGACCGCCGTGTTTATTCATACCGAATTTAAAGCGATGACGAACTAACCAGCTTTGATTTGTACTTATGTTTTTCGTTTTAAGTCTCATAAATTGTTTATGACTATTGCTAAAATTTTAAAATCAAAACTTAACAAAAAAAATTCTATGAGTCTAGGAATTTATTGAAGTGAAACTTCTTAGGCGGCGCGGTCACAAATGGAGCGTGAAATATTTAAAACTGTTGAGCTCTCGATTTTGTTCGCACATTTTCAAACAGCCCGGGTATATGAGCAATGAGTACTCGCACACTTGTTCAATGCACAGTGTATACAGTGTGCTAAGTACTGACGTTTCATTTTGTTCATATCCATATTTGACAATTGTTAGCATGTCTTGGATGACATTCCACTGTACTAGTGTAGAGACAAAAATATCAAATCAGCTGTTCTAATAACACCACCTTGTATAGATGCGCCTTGTTTTAAAATTTTTCAAATTATTGATATATAATGCAAAGATTTTTAGAAATTCAAATAAAAAAATGCATTCAATGAACAAATAGAATGACAAATACAATTTACATATTTGAAGTTGTTCAAAAGCTCGAAAATATTGAACAAACATTTGAGCAGTTGCGCAATGAACGAGTTTCGAGCGAGTATCGAGCTACTCGCATTGCTCCATACCCGGGTATCTAGAGCTCTAAAATAAAGGCTACATTTTTTGGTAGAAACGAATTAGTTTTCAAGAGGTTTAAATTATAAGCCTACTGTTTGTCACCAACCTTCAATGGTTGATAGAAATTGTTTTTCAGCAGATTGACTCCACATTAGGATGTGAAAGTAAAAGTCTTCAAAGTCTTAAGATCAAAGATATGCGTTTCATGTTATATAAGGACCAGGTAATCATGGAAGTTTAACAGGGCGAAAAATTGTTACAGCGTTCATTTGCTACTAGAATGGTGTGATTTATAACAAACTTTTTAAAAGTGGCTATTGCTGTACCTATCGTGTCCTTTCCTTGCCAATTCGTCAGCTTTGCAATTACCTTCAATACCCGCTGTACTGGCACCTGGCTGACAATTAATGAAACAGATCACTTTTTTCGCTAAGTGGAAATATTCCATTATTTTTTTGGAAATAGGTAGTCCTAAACATCCTGTGAATGGTTGCGCAAGACATTTCTCAAAATGTTTCTTAGTTTCATTTT
The DNA here is from genome assembly GCA_029783565.1 of Rhagoletis cerasi. Taxonomy (NCBI): domain Eukaryota; kingdom Metazoa; phylum Arthropoda; class Insecta; order Diptera; family Tephritidae; genus Rhagoletis; species Rhagoletis cerasi. The sequence goes on along the minus strand of JAPVRG010187270.1, from coordinate 3,080 downwards.
TATTCGCATTTAAAAAAAGGCACGTGACAGAAGTGAAACTTCATAAAGAATTTGGTCTGCACATAAATAACAAACCCAACAAGCCAGTTTCGCTTAACCCAAAAAAAGAGAAATATATATGTGCTCTACGAGTACAGTCGATTAATGGCAAGGTAGCCAGTAATGCTCATTAAAACGCCAGGTATTTCTTCAATATTCATTTTGTTTTATTCATCGATTTTTTTTGTATTTCGATTTACTGGACCGCGTGACTGAGGAGCCATTTTGCGACTTACACATATTTCTTCCATTTTAGAAATCTGAACAGACATTCACGGAATTCGCCATTTTGTGTATTCGTCGTATCTTGTGTGAGTGTAACTGAATGCGCGTTTGATTGTTGTTGCTAGTGGTATATTAAATACACTTGCAAGAACAAATCACACGCTCATTCAGTTACCCTTACACAAGATATAACTAAAACACAAAAGAACGAATTCCACTATTGATTCCATTTGCTACATTATCACAAGTAGCATCGATTAAAGCAGGGGTGCTCAACAAATTTAAGTTACTGAGCCAAACGACAACAACGTCAATATCAATTACAAAAACATCGTTTTGGAAATTACAAAAAAATTTTCAACCCCAAACTAACAGACCAATGATACTAACATACAGCTAAACAAATGCGAGTCAACAGTGAATGAATGTCGATCGATTTTTGACGGTGAAGATTTTGCGTGTCGTGCTTCCACGAGATCTGTGTTTGTTGTGAGTGAGCCAAAGTGAGCCACAGTCTTGTTGTTGTAAGCCAACTAAATTTCAGTTACTGAGCCAAACGACAATAACGTCAATACCAATTACAAAAACATTCTGGGAATTGCAAAATATATTTCAACTCCAAACTATGAAATCAATGATACAAACATACAGCTAAGCAAATGCGAGCCAACGCGCATTGGCTAGCTTCCCGGTCGGAAGAAAGTAATTTTTTTTTAAATCAACTAATTGAAACATTACTTGAAACAGATACTACTCTTTTTACCCAATGAACCACCAATTGAGAAAGTAGTTGGAAACAAACTACTTTTGAAGTTCTCTAAGCCAAATGCATTTGAAAGTAGTTTAAATCATGCGCAGAGTCGGACTATTGACTTGCTCATTGTAATTCAAACCCAACATTTACATGTCTGGCTTTGACTGAGTGTGCAGAGGTGCTCGGTGTTATTTGTTGGCTTCCAGAATTTTTCTTTCGTGGGCTACATCTCACATAAACACACAAAAGCGCATTGGCTAACGTATAACACGTATAAACATACATACATATCTATATATGTAAGTATGGCTGCATAGTGGAGCGGCCGGCAAAGCGACGAGAACAGTGAGGAAAACAAAATCAAAATCACTTTAATTTGACTTCGACACTGCGCTTGAATTCTATTTGCTGACATATCTACACACTTTGTATCTTTATGTATACGTCGCATTCATTCTCTTTTTCCCTTTCTTTATGCTATATCTTCCTTCCCACTCATGTAACGAAATCATTTTAAAAATTTCACACTCCAATTGCGTCACCGCCGCACTATGGGCGATTTGGGGGAAAGAATTCTCAAAATCAAATTGCGCTTCTCAGTGGTGAGATAAATCAACGATTGTTTTTCATTTAAAGGATTTTTATTGTAGAATAAGGGAAAACAAGTAAGAAATGCGACTCTGAAGAGCCACAATTACAAGACTCATGAAAAGAACGAAAATTAAAAAAAAAAAAGATTAAAGAAAGAAAACACAAAAAAAAAAACGCTCGTAAATGAAATGGAACCAACGTGGAAGTATATACTTTCAAATAAGACCAATACCAATAAAATCAATCCGACCATTCCAGTGTTATGCGTTTTATATATGATTCGCGAGGGTTTTTTTGTTAATGCCATCAGATTGGCACCGTTAATTTGGTATTCAGAATTGAGGTGTTAATTGAAAGGGCTTGACCTTTAGATGTGCAATAAGGTTTTTTGTTTGGAAGGTGTTGCCACCAGTTAAAAAACTTAATTCAGATTATTTAATAAGTTAAATAACTTATGTATTACAATATGTGTATTAATCTAAATGGTTTTGAAAAGCCTTTATTTCTTAACTACATAAGGAAGGGTTGGAACCTGTTTGAAAAGTTCAATTAAATTTGGCGTTTTAACCTTCACAAGTATAGAATAATTAATGACACAAAACATGTTTAGATTCAACTCTTTCTTTCAGTAAATACCCATGAATGATAGAAGAATGAAGGCTAAAAAAATTTGATCAAAATAAAAATAAAAAACTTGTCAATATGTTCAAAATAATAATTTTGGTATGTAATTTTTAATGCTGTTGATATAGAAATTAAAATAACGGGGTCACTTATTAGTCCATCATGTATCTTCTGCTATAAATTTTGTCCAAAATATATTAACTTAGCGTGTGACCTGGACACTGTTGTTAACTCTTTTGATAGCCCATTCTTTGATGAAAAAAGAAAAATATTTACACATATTCCAATATTTTTCATTGAATGGCCTAAGATGATAGGCAAATGAACAGTTAAAACATCTGCAAGCAAATTTGTACTGGCGCCGATTCTGGAAACTGTTTATTTAATTTTCATGAAAAATTGAAATAATTCGTCACTTTTTCACAGAGTTTTATTTCTGTCATTTGGTTATCTTTTTAGAGAATTGTTTTCATAGCAAAGTTATTTCCTCACACCATACATTTCATCAACAGTATAAGTCGTTAAAATTCAATTTTGCGATAAAAAAATTTGTCTGTACATTTTGGGAACGCTAACCAGGGCCCGAAATACGGCATCCGGGATCGAATGAAAATCGATTCGAAATTTAATTTTGAGATTACGGCATTAGATAGCGAGTTCGCTTTTCCATTTACATAAATTGTATTGGAGAGAAAATAGCTGTCATTTTATTTCATGCCTGTTCCCTTACTCCAAGATTTAGTCAGAAATAGTCAGAGGTCGTTCCCTAACACACATTTATCTTCGGTACTATTTCCGGACTAATTCTCACTATTTCTGACTACTTCGGTCTCGTAAAGGAACGCAA
>JAPVRG010187265.1:0-10457 GCA_029783565.1 Rhagoletis cerasi | reverse complement strand
TATTTGCTTTGTTATACACACCAGCAGCAAACAATCAGCGACTAAAGCAAAAACCAAAAATATGTGTATAACCCACACATGTCTGCACATAATCAAACATGCAAACATAATACATACTCGTACATACGTGTATGTACATTAGGAAAACACTCCTGTTATTCTTTTAGACAAAGCAAGTTCTGCAAGGCACAATGACATTCCCGTATATCCAATTACCCAGATACCTACTAGCCAATATTTGCTGTTGCGTTTATTTGAGCAGCTCAGTGGGCGTATTTCGTTTTTGTCATCGTCATTTGTTAGATTTACGCTACTGCATTTAAGTGTGCTTAGCGTGAAAAAAAAAAAAGTTTAGGAATTAAATGGAAAGGAAAAAAACAAAGAAACTCATGATTGAAAACGAAAATGTGGTGTATGTGTGAGTTTGCTTTGTGAGTTTAGGTTAAAGGATAATCAAAGTAAATAACGGCGTTGAACACTTTCACACAAGACACAATGGCAGGGCAGACGATTGGGTGGGCGGACGAGTAAGCAATTCGTGTGATGAGACTAATGCAAAGGTTAGACACAGGATTTGGGCTTTGTGTCTGTATAGCTGCGCGTTTTTAGGTGTGACTGTATGTACATATGTGTGAGCATACTCGTATGCAAATATTAATATGTACATATGGCTAAATATATATGCATATAAATAACTCATACGAATAAAAGTATGTTTTCAACGCCACGCCAGAAAATTGGCTGCCTACATGCTCGCACATCTGTTAAACACGACAAAGAGTGGTTCGGGCGCCTAAATGTATGCCACGAGCGTATATCATATCAGCGTTACCATACCGTTCAAATTTTATGCACAGCTGCAAACTTGCATAATTTACTGCGTCATACCTGGTGTCCTTTGGCTTTGCTCGACGACTTACATACATCATACATACATACCAAAACGACTTTCTGTTTATTTGACACACTAAAGGTGTTATTGTAAACGAAATCTAGCTTTCGGCTAAGCAGAGAGTGCGAGGCGCGGGAGAGAGAGAGAGAGAGAGAGTAAATGCGCGCTTGTAGTGAGATTATGCGTCCACTCAGTGAGATATAATTTGGTATAGTAAATACCAAATGCCTTTGGAAAACTGAAGTCCTTTTACTGTAGCAGCATTTCTCTTCTGCGGCTAAGCAGCCTCTCTTTTGCACCTGCTCGCACGATTTCGGCTTGCCATTTGAGTACTGACTTCCTTAGCTGTACTGCCTCAAGTTGTTTTGAGCTATGGCGGCTCACTATGGTCGACGATGACGACGACGACCTCGCCAAGTATATTATTCTAGTGCGCGCTGCTGAGTGTACATGCAATGTGATACGGGAAATTCGCTGCACGCAAAAGTATGCTAAAATTTTTGCTAAATCCTGAGTGTTTGATACATACTACTGGTGTACCAGCATAAAATGTAGGCATTTTCAACATAATTGCGAGTGCGCGTATGTGTGAAAAATTGGAAATTTAAGGTGCGACTGCTGGAAATTCAAACGACTTAAAGTTAAAGTTTTTCGAAGCGAAAAAGTGGAAAGTGTTTTTCAAGCAACTTTCTTGAGAAAGAAATATTGGTTTGAAGATGTGACGTACATATACCCAAAAATGTTTGCTTTTCATGCAGAGGACGCGCCCTGTTTAAATTTTTTACTGTAAAAAAATATTATTCTCAGAGAAAGTTTACTGTTTTTTAAATAGTTATTTAAAAAAGTGCCGTGTTTAAATGAAAAAAAAGAAATACATAAAATAAATCAGTTGATCTATTGCCTAGTGCAAAATAAAAAAGTGCTATTGGCTTAATTATCGGCAAAATTTTTTTTTAATATAATATCTATTTAAATATTTGAATTATATTAATGTAAAAATGTATGTAAAAATTTAGTAACAAAGGAAAAAAAACGAAATAAGCTTTAATATCCAAAGGAAAAACTCAACGTATTTTTGCAGAAAATAATTTTCAAAAATAAAGTTTATTAAAATATTATAAAGTTATTGACTTTAAGGCTTGCTAATTAAAGAATGTTAAATAACAGTTAAAATCCTGCTTCCTAAAAATGAAAAAAATAATAATAAATCGTCTTAAGAGACTACTATATAATAAGTTTTATGTGACAATATTCAATCCACATTCACAACCCAATAGATCTATACAAAAAAAGTTGAGGCTGGAGCTTCTAAACCCATTAAAATAATTGAAGATAAAAAGTTAAGGAGTTGAAGTCTTTAAACCATAAAATACAGTTGTCGCTCAAACTCTTCGCAAAAGCCTGGGCGAGCTTTTGCTCTAATATTGGTTTTGGATGACCGTCGCCTATTATATATTTCATCATATATTGCACCCGAATGTTTGACATTATACTCAAATCACTTGGCAATGTCTTCTAAATAGAAGTGAACTCGCTTAATTAACACAATTTTTGAAAAAGTACAGCAATTAATTTTTAAGGTTTAGGTTGAGATTTGGTTCTAGTAATGCGGCTCCTAAAAGAATTACCGGAATCAAATTTTTTTTGTTTCGGATGATGGTAAATAGCGTTGTATTACTGAAATTTATTGGAAACGTGAAACTCTAATTAAAATTTTACTATTCTCAATAGACAACATGCAGATTGATAATTATCATTAGAAATATGATTATAATCAAAGCTACATTTGATACTTGTGTATATATCCTCTTTTTAAGTTTATCAGTCGTAGAGAATATCATCTTCCCAAGTATCTATAAAGAAAAAATATTTTTTCGGGTCGGGCTCCAATATGTATTTGAAATTTCGCCACCATTCTAATGGCGTTCATCTTATCCCAAATACACTTTAGCATTATAATAGTCAGAAAGCGTTACTTGAAATGTCAAGTCTTGTTAATACTTCTATTTTTTGAAGATTGGAATATCATATTCATACCTCCAAACTTCTAATCAATATTGAAATCCGTTTTCGGAAGGAAGTTTAATAGAAGAAAACGGGTACGATTTTTCTAGAGGCCTCTGGCATATATTCTTCCGATGCTTTGTGATACTGTTTATCCAAATGACGCCGAGTGCTAATGTGCCTTATTCTTAGCTTTGAAAATCGTATAGAGAAGCATGCCTTAAACTGGACCCACTTGAGAAGGATCAGCATTGAAACACGACTCTGACCGAAGCTTCACTCACGTGTCATACGAAGCAAATACGAACTCTGTTTGCCATAACTTTAACAACACGTGCACCGTCGTATCCTCCAGAACTGTGGGAAATGTATTGCGAGGACTTCAGTGAAGACATTCCAAGGCAAGCACGTGTAACCGATCCAAATCAGGAATATTCGGGTGTCATTTTCAATGAAGCTCTAATATTGATTCGAGGGCTTATGCATGCCAATCAACTACAAAGAGATTTGCTAACTCAGTGTGTCAGCATCGACACGAGATAGAAATGCTGTGCAGGACAGATAATCGATATGATAAGAGTAGTTTGGTGCAATTCAGCGGGAATATTTTGTGCAAAAGCAAAAAGAGCTTTAGTTGTGGATCAGAAAAAATAAACACTTTTACGAAAAATGAATCTCTGGGTGGCACTAGAGTTGAGATATCCAGAAAATCCTTATTTATAGCCTGATTTAGATGAAATTAAAAACGCATACTGCAGGTGTATTGAGAAATACGTTTACGAAAAATGGCAAAGACTATCGGCCGGTATATAAAAACTTATTTTTGATTCGATGTAGCTTTTAATTTTTGAAAATTACGATGTAAGTTCGTACATAATTATATTTATCGAGGCTATTATACATAATTACTAGACTGTGTGAAATAAAACGAAATTTTTTTTCGGTCCCATATGAAAATTTCGCTGTCCGTCACACAAAAATTTTCAGTTAGCGCTGGGGCAAGTAAAGCAAATAAACCAGTTGACAGAACCTATGTGAATTTGCCTATATGGTCAGTCCCAGTTAATGATTTAGCTGACCTTTAATTAAGCTCTACTTTTGCACAGCTGGCTGAGACAAACTTTTCCATATCTTCTTCCTCAGTCTGCTTCAGACTTATTTTCTATCTTGGGTAACTAATTTTCTTCTAATCAGAATTTTCCGTATATTTGTTTTTAGTGAAACTTCAAGCATGTATGTATGTAAGAATGTGTAATCTTCACTTTTCAGTTAGCGCTTGCAAAAATAAGAATTTTTAATGAAAAATTTCTTTCCGCTACTTAATTGTCCTTTATGTTTGAGAAGAAAGTCAGTGTATTTTTTATCCTTTACCATGCCGAGCTTACTTTGATATAACTATGAAAGTACTACTAATTGTATATTTCGTGTAATGCTTGCTTTAAATTCAAACAAATATTAATAAATAAAATGTGAGAAAGTCATGACTGCAATACATGAAAAAGTTTTAATAATAAACATCGATTGGATAATCTAAATTTTTAGTTATACCTTTAGCACTCCAAAATGATTTATAGATAACAAAATTAGAAAAGAAAAATGAAATCGAAAATAAAAAATGAAAAATGTCATCAATTAGTGAAAATAAGAAAACAGTCACAGTGAAAAAATGGGAATTAAAAATAAAATAAGTACAACAAAAATGTGAAAACTTAAATATAAAAGATATCAATACTTCTGGGAGCCGTTTAGAGTGAAAAACTTAAAAAAAGTGAATAAAAACGATGGTAGAGTCGAAGCGTATGAACAATAAGAATAGGAAAAAATAAACTTGAAAAATTTAAAAATAATTAGAAAAATTGTTATACTTCAAATAAAAAATTTAAGCAAAGTCAAAACAAAATCAGATATCTCATACATAAACACAACCACAATCTGAGCAACAGCGTGAAAGGAATATACAAAATTGAGCCCAGCGCCAAAAAATAGCAAAAAAAGTAATTAAAAGCAAATAAAACCGAAAGGTTACGCCGGAACTGTGAATGTATGCGATAAAAATCCGTAAATTAAACGAACTAAACGCAAAACATTAACCAAATAAAACTGCGTGCTGCTTTTAGGCGCCGATGGCGCTGGCGTATACGTAAAAACGCGAGCACTTAGCAGGCAAGCCATGCGGAGGTAGCAGGCCGCTAACACGTCACCAACAACGCCAATAAGCTGTAGAAAGTAAGCAGCTAGCCAACGAATAAAAATATCAATTAATATTCAACGCAAAACTTGACAGACTGCGTGCGACATTTGCTGTTGTTGTTGTTGCACGTTCTTTGTTAACCTGCTTGAAAGCGTTTTGCCTCGACACGCACTCACTACTTACTGACAACATATATTTAGCTAAAGTCAATTGGTAACTAAGCGAGTGGGCTAAAAAAAAAAGACTGGCGCGATAGAAAATCTGAAGCTTCACTGCGTATAAGTTTTATAAAAGTTTTTTTGTTTTTATTTTAATTTTTGCTTGTTTATACTTGTTGTAACTAGCGGCAGACGCACGCAACACTACGAATTGTGATTTGGAACGCAAAGCATGCGGTGCGCTGAAACACTGAAAATGATAGCAACCAAGGAAGGTGAAAATATATAAATAACCTGGGAAAAAGGAAATAAGGAAAATGAAATGAGCGCTGAATTCGCTTTTAGAAAGTCAACTATGTATTACAAAGGATGTCCAAATGTTTACAAACGAATAATTTCCGACTAACCAAGCAGTCAGTCTAGCTGTGGCTAACCCTCACCAAAACAACCGGGCTGAAGATCTGTAGTGTAGAAAGGAAAGTTAGTCTACCTTAGCCGCATGAACTAAACAAACCAATCAGTTATCCTGCCATTAAAGTATAAAACGTGAGGAATTTGCAACTTGTAACGACACGAAATCATGAGGAGCAGTTGAAAGCAGTCAAACACAACTGCTATTATTACCAACTGTAGATTAGCTAATCTTTCTTACAAAAAAAAAGGAAAATAAAAACGCGGATGCCCTGAATTGAATTCGAGAAGCTAATAGGGATATACAATTTGCAGAGGATTTAAGTGTGCTATGTCCTAACTCTAAAAATAAACATATTGAATGTCAACTCATCGGCGGCTAGCACAGAAAAAGCTAGCATAGCATCAAAGAGGAAAGTATAAAAAGCTTGAACAAGAACAACTAAAAAACAAGAAAAAAATAAAATAAAATTAAACAACGTCATCATCTCCTATAGTCCATATGCTCAACTGACGCTACAAAAACAAAAGACGGCAGCATCACACGTAAAGAGAACAAAATATCAATAATAAAAGTTGTAAAAGAATCAAGCAAGCAACCAATCAACCAACGCCCACGCCTTCAACAACCAATAAACAATAAACAATAGCAAAAGCCAATATATTCAACCATCTATTCATGTATGTCTATGCAAAATGCTATGAATTGTAAATGCGCCCCTCTGGCCTCACCGACAGGAATATCGCCTCGTCGTCGTAGGTCTCATCGTTAACTTTATTAAAATAAAGCAGTTGCCATTCACATTCCGCTAGACCGCTGGAATATTGGCCCCCCGTAGCAGCATTATTGGCTGTATTGGTAAATATAGCGCGCTGTAAATCTTCGCTGTCATCAATATGGCTTTTAGCGGCGGCAGTAGAAACGGTGTCAGCAACAGAAGTGGCGGCAGTGGCAGTGGCAGTGTCAGTGGCTGTGCCAGCATATCAGTGTGGGATAGATGCACAACAGTGATGCTGTTACCGCGTGCACGGCTCATCACCCTCTGGCTGGCATTCAATTTAGCGCTGATTGTGCAGGAGCCAATGAAGAAAATCGCCTCAGTCGATGCAGCGTAAGTACATAAATAAATACATATATTACACATACATTCTGTTTATTGTGTTACCCATATAAATACTGGAGGAGAAGCTCGGCCAAACACTAACATATGTGTAAGCGCCAATCTATTATTATTATTATTATATAAATACTGTATATACATACATACATATGTATATATGCATTCATTGAATTTATACAGCTGAATCTGGGAATATTCAATGGGAGATCCACGATATCACCGTAAACAAAATACCCAAACACAGAATCCCCAAATTAAAAATCCCCAAACACAAGATACCCAAGGTATATATAGCTATTTTATTTAAACAACTTAGCTGGAGATAGGCCATTTTCCCTTTAAAGCATTATTTATTTGAATTCCCAAGCAATATTTTAACGATTAACTAGCCAAATGTGTAGTTTAAGATGCCCTTTCAATAGGAGTTTAGTAAAAATATAAAACTTTTTAAGGGAAACTTATTAGTTTTAATTCAAAGTCAAACCTTCTATAGTCACTTAAGGCGTTTCAATAAAATACCACAGATATCTTAATATGTAAACCAAAACAAGTAAAGAATACCATGATAAATTAAAAATAATTGGTACTCTCATATAGCCCCAAGTGGCATAATTCCTATTTTTAAATTTGGAATTATGTCCTCTCTTATACAGTGACAAAAAGCCAATATTTTTCTGGGTTATGTCACTTTTTATAAAGTACCATAACAACAACTGAGATAATGTCACTTATGAAAGCAAAGCATCCAGCTATAAAAAAAAACAAAAAATTCAATTAAAAAAGCGCTCAGGAAATGAAAAAAAGAAGTTTTCTTCTATCGAAATCCGCTGAATCCGTTTGCATCTCTCAAGAAAAAAATCCTCGTATACTATTTACATATTTCTTGAAGAAAATTTACTTTTTCGAGCGACAGAAAAAATTAAAAAATATTTCTTGTGATTTTTCTTGAGCTGAATTTTTTTATTTAACATAAAATAATATTTTGATATAAAGTAAAAAGTTGAAAGTCGCGCAATTTTTTATTCAAAGTTAATAAAGTAAAAAAAAAACATTTTTTAAACGATGAAATCAATTTGAAGGGCACCATGACAAAAAGCTTTGCGATTTTTGACCTAATCTAAAGACATTTCACACAAACCATGGGGATTTCTTGATTGGGGATTTTGATTTAGGGGATTTTGAGTTTGGGGATTTCAGACCCAACCCTGGCATTAAAATTACTTTATTCGAGCTAATTATGTATATACAAGAGATGGACGCGGAGCCAATTTACCTGGCCTGGCTCGACATGGGTGCGGAGCGCATATTCCAAAACATGCACGGAGAAAAAGTGAATTGTTGTCCAATTAAGCGTGGCTTATTTGGAATTGTAAAAATAATATTAGCTTACGCAAAAAAATAAAGCATAGTTTTTATTTTTTTCTACACAAGAAAAGTTCTATCATAAATTTCTTGGTCAACAATTTTTTAAAATTTTCTCACAGATTTTCAAAAGTTTTTTCGTTTGCTCCAGTCTCCAGACTGAAAAGTCTAACAGTTTTCATATTTTTACAATAACAAACGCCGTGCCTCTGCCAAAATCCCTCGCAAGCCCTTAATTAAAATAAATAAATAAATTGAATAACAGTTACTTTTTTTATAAAGCTTAGTATTCAGCTCTCGAAAAAATCTTAAAAAATATTATTCATCCTTTCTTTCGCACAGGGGTCTTAACTCCAAATCTAGGTGGATAAAACTATTTATTTATAGACGCTCTGTTCCTATATGTTCTGGAGGTCGCTGGGTACGAGTCTGTAGTCAGATTCCAAAAATTCCAATATGGCGAACATAAAAACTAAGAAATCAGTTAATTTTATTTAAACAGTGTATTTAGGGTTTTTTATTTATTTTTCCATCTCATAACACTGAGAACAGATCCGACATATGTATATACAGGGTGTCCCAGAAGTAACCTGCCAAACTTGAGAGAAGGTAGGGTGGGGTGAGCTCCCTGATAGGCAAACATTTTTAAGGTAAAAGTGTTACCGTTTTTGAAATTTTGATTTTTTTTTAATTAAAGAAAATTGGGCTTTTCATGTATTTTCTTTAACCGCATGTACAATTTCTTCTTATTTATTTTTAATTAATTTTTTAATTTTTTTTTAATTCACATGCAGTTAAAGATAATACATGAAAAGGTGCGATTTTTTCAAATAAAAAAAATTAAAAATTTCAAAAATGGTGACACTTTTACCTGAAAATGTTTGCCTATCAGGGAGCTCACCCCCACCCTACCTTCTCCTCAAGTTTGGCAGGTTACTTCTGGGACACCCGTTTATATTGAAGACATAATAAAACTCTTTTATGGCCCGTTTTAAGCATGAATATATCGAAAAGTTGACAAAAGTAGCCAACGTTATCAGGGCTTATAGAAATTTTAAGTCTTAGAAACATTGCCCCATAAATAATTTTTCGAAATAATTCCCACAACTTTATTTTTGTCATTTGGAATTTTGTAATATGCACATTTGCAAACACTCACTTTTGCTGGCATTTTGGAATATAAGCATTGTAAATAGAATTAAATAATTTACACTATCTTATAGTGTGTAAATTAAGCTATCAAACTGATGTAAGAATGGTTAAATTATGCCAATTTTATAGGCCGCCAGCTGCGTCCAAGTAAAGTTATGGTCTTCAGGGCATTTTCAGCTTTAAGTGTATGCCGGTTAAAGCATTAATACAGCCATATTAAACTAATTTAATGGTTAAATCATAAAAAACAGGTGCACGAGATATAATCGAACGTAAACGCTCGACAAAAACTGAATTTCAATGGTTAGATTTTCTGACCTTTGTCCACCTAAATTGGAAATTAGACCACTGTGTGTCGCATGAAATACAACAGGCAAGTAAAAAATGTAAAAACAAACTTTAGAAAAGTCCAGTAAATAATTTAAGAGATTTTTTGAGAGCTGCACACTAGTTTAAGAAACTTTGATAGAAGCAAAATTCTTTTAGATTTCTTCAGAGTTTTTAATATAAAATTTAGCTTACCCGGCGCGGTTCCCTGGACCACAAAAAACTTAAAATATCTTAGAATCGAAAAGGTTTGGCAATACTTTTGAATAGGCGATATTTTTGCAACCCCATCTAATGCGTAAAATAATTAACTAATGCGACAGTAACCACAAATACATCTAATTTAAAATTTATATTCAAAGTGTAGGAAAATTTGGACTGCGGTATGCTAGAATGATTAGAATTTAGTTTCCGACGTGGTACCTATGTAGATTTTCGGCTGGAAAAAATGCTGTTGGAAGCTGTTAAGGCAAACTAGTTAATTATACAGTCTCACATGGTGGATTACAATACATACTATAGACAGAAAAACCATTTCACACGTATTTTTATACCCGAGCGCACTTGTGCACAAGGGTATATTAAGTTTGTTCACATAACGGTTGTTTGTAACAGCCTAAAGGAATCGAGAACGATATAGACATATATATACCAAAATGCTCAGAATGAAAAGAGAAATCGATTAAGCCATGTCTGTCTGTCCGTCCGTCCGTCCGTCCGTCCGTCCGTCCGCACGATAACTCGAGTAAAAATTGAGATATCTCAACGAAACTTGGCACGCATACTTCTATTGGGATAGGGACGGATGGTATTGAAAATGGGCGAAATCGGACAATAAC
>JAPVRG010187226.1:0-10758 GCA_029783565.1 Rhagoletis cerasi | reverse complement strand
TTCGAATGGATACAGACGCTCCAGCACTGAAAGTATTCGACTCGAAACCCGCTGGTGGTAGCAGGGGAAGAGGAAGGCCTCCTCTGCGTTGGAAAGAGGACTTGGCTTCACTTGGCATTTCCAATTGGCGTCAGTTGGCACAGAAGCGAAACAACTGGCGTGCTTTGTTGGACTCGGCCAAAATCGCTTAGGCGGTTACAGCGCCAAACAAGAAGAAGAAGAAGTTCCACGCGGCATGCTTTTCTACAAGCTAGCCTTATGATGATGAGGTTATTGATATTGTCAATGAGTATAAATATTTAGGATTACTGTTAAACTACAAACTTACTTTTGTGAAGCACTTAGACACATAACTAGTATAGGCCAAAACTGCGGTAAACGCCACATTGATCAATTATCTAAACAACCCTCGTATCTCTATCTCTTGCGGCCCTGCCTGTTGAACTTCAGGAAATGAGCTTATCGGAAATACGCAAGAGAAAAGTCCATTCAGAGACTTTTTATAATTATAAGTCAAGATTCTGGAACGAAAAATCCTGGATGCACTATGACCTGTGGCTAAGAAAAAGTTTTGTTTAGGGTAAATATATTTTGGTCGTAGAAATAAGTCGAAAAGGAAGTGGCTTTTGCCAATACGCTACTCACTATTCCAGCCTGGGATAATTTTGGGGGATTTTTACGTCACATCTTTACTGAGCTTAGGATAAGACTGGACTTTGCTTAATGGCTCTTGGATTGATGTTGAAAAGCAATCCTGGGTCTACTACTAATCACACACTTTCCTGGGGCAACCAACATAGGACCAGTAGAGCCATGTATCAATAAGAGTCAGTCACTCACTTTTTCACTAGGGACAGGGTTTTCTGGTCTAAAAAGACACTCGAGATTTATGAATCAGTAGGTCCCGATGGCATCGCTGTTATGCAACTACAACCAGCGCTATAGTGCAGCTCAGCCTAGCTACATATGTATATACTAACACTAAGAGTGTTTGCTCTTAACTATCTCTCCATGAGTTGGTGGAAGTCGAGGGTGGTGTTCGTTTCTAAAGTAGAGATTGTAAATATCTCACATTGCTCGAAAGGAACTCAATCCTATCATTCTGTCGTCATTTCAACTAAATGTTAATGATTCTCTCTATAAAAGCACCGATGGAAGAGCACCGGGAGCATAGTGGTGTATTGGGAAATGAGAAGGTAGACGACTTTCGACAGCCTGGAAGAGGACAAGAGTACCCCTCGCTTTTTGCAGGATCAGATAAAAGGAATATTTCCCTAAAAGTCTACAAAAATACCATATTTTCCAGCACAGCATTTTTAATTGACCTAACCACCAGGCATGAGAGTAGACCTTAAATTTGTTATGGTGGTTTGACATCAATAGCCAGAATTACGCTGTCAAAATAAATTGGTTGCGAAAGGCTGTCTTTAAAAAAGTGTTTTCTAAACCTTTCAGCTTGTCTGGCGGTGTGCGTCTTAACACTGTCGCACAAATTGGGAGACTTACAGTTTTACGCAAAACGTTTTTGTGAGATACATTTTCATGGCAGAAATATGCTCGGATATTTGAAATTATTGCCCGTGTCAATGAAAAATTGGAAAACAGCAAAAAAATCTAGAGTAATTAGTTCGGCAGGTAAATCGCTGGATCTGCACGTCGTGTAAAGAGGTTAAAATTTCTACATATACATCACATTTTCAATAAAATTTATTTATGACAAGTAATTTTCAAGCAAAAAAAACGACTTCATTCTTCATATAAAAATTTTGGAGTACCTTTAATTTCTTCATGTTCCAATGTTCGGAACTAAATAAAAAATATGAAAGAGTTATTGAAAACGGTTAACGTAGTCCAAGTTTATCTGGTAACATAAAAAAAGTATTCCGATGAATTGATAACCTCCTCCTTTTTTGAAGTCGGTTAAATGTTAAAATACTAGAGGGACTCTTTTTGTTCATTGAATGAAATGAATATTTAGAGAGTTAATACAGACATATGTATAGATGTATTCACACGTGTATGTGCTTCATATTTGTATAAGAACCTATCTATTTAGGTTAATTTCTTTATATTCCACTCTATTGAGTTTGCACTTTCTCAATTGATTAAATATTTAAACTCAAAAATTAGCCAACTGCCGCCAACTGTTTCTCTGTGCAGTAAATCTTCTTCTGCTTCTGTACCTTGTAACATATGGCATTGCTTCAGTTCACTGAATTATTTATTTCACATTTATTCGGGATTCTGCATAAAAGCGTAGGTTGGAACCGATTATCTTTTTATAATTTTCCAATGCAAAAAAAAACGATTTAAAAATTTGAGGAATAGAAATTTTGAATTTTTTTACCACACCAAATTCGTGTTTTCGTTTTTTTAGAATTACAATAAGTTCCTTGCCAGAGGGTTTGTTTAAAAAAATGTTATATATCGCTCATTTACTTCAATAGTGTCATAACCAGGGCCCGGATTCTGTGACATTTGCCATTTCTATTTGCTTAGCTCCATGTTAAAACTAATGACATATGAGCACGAATTAAGCCAATATAATCCTGAATATCCATTTTTTAATTTGCCTTTTTTTACCTATTTCATCTCTTTTGCCTATTTTTCAACTATTTTGCCTTTTCGTGTCTTTTTATTTAGCGCTATATGTGCCGCTGTGGTGTAGTGGTAAGCAGTGCGCGCTTCCACTCCGCAGTCCCGGGTTCAAGCCCTGGTCAGAGCAACGTCGCAAAAAAATTTAGAAAAAATGTTTTTTTCTTAACAGCGGTCACCCCTCGGCAGGCAATGGCAAACCTCCGAGGGTACTTCTGCCATGAAAAAGCTTCTCATAAAAATACAATCACCGTTCGGAGTCGGCGTTAAACTGTAGGGACCTGTGTGACAACATCAAGGCGCACGCCACAAATCGGAGGAGAAGCTCGGCCAAACACTAACATATGTGCCAGCGCCAATCTATTATTATTATTATGTGCAAGCAATTGGCAGTCTCTCATGCTAAGGGAGATAATTTTTCGTAGGTATTTTATAGTATGCAATGGATCGTTGCTAATGCCCAGTCAACGCATGCTATTTCTTTCTGACGTAACAATGGGCTATAATTTTGACAACCTATTCGTGAAGAAGAAAAATAATCACGCCAATCAATTCTTGCGTATAGCGAAACCAAGGCGAATTTCAACAGCTGTGAGTAGCGTTTGATTGTCAGGGAGTGAAAACGTGAGAGTGTTTGTATTTTCTGTCGCGCTTTCTCATTCGGGGAAGAATAGCTTAAAATTGAAAATGGCTTCCAGACGAATCCCTCCTTAGAAAGAATTAAATACAAAAATTACATGAAATCATAGTTCAAAAAATATACTTGAAATAGGCGAAAGCGGTATATATATTTCCATTGATGAAACCATTGACAAAGAAGACCGTTTCTTATGCAATGTAATTATTGGCTCATTGCGGGAAAATTCTCGAGGTTTTTGAATATTATTTGAAGCGTTAGACAAAGTTAACGCTTCAAATATCGCCACTGTTTTTGATAGTTCGATAGGGACTCTATGGCCCGAGTCGGTACAACGAGTAACGTATGCTGCCGCTTATATCGCAATCTCCAAATCTCTTCGTGCCGCTGCGGAAGAGGTGGTTGGATACTACCGCATACGTAGGAACAATTGGTATACGAAGAGTGTCGGGTTGCCGCTGCAGAGAAATATAAACATAAACAAATTTTTCCAAGCACTCAGGCAGTATATCCCATTGTGCTTAATGCGAAGAGACAAGATTTAGAGCAAAGGGATATGTGGGTGGGGTAAGAGTTCTTTGCTCCTCCGCAAACTTACCAGACTCCTTTATGAATTTTAGCAGTTTGTTGATGGAAAGAGAATGTACGTCGTCCATTCTCAGTACATCCGACCCAAAAATGCACCATCTGAGTCTGGCGAATGCCGCACAGCGGCAGAGGAAATGCTCTGTACTATCCTCGTCCTCCAAACACGATGAACACAGTGGATCTTCGATGATGCCTATTGTTACCATGTGTTGTTCCCATGGATTGTGCCCCGTTATAAGTCCTAACAGGGCTCGTAGATCACTCCTACTTTGTATGAGAAGAAATATTGCTACCACCCTCTCAGGCCTTTTCAGGAAACACTTGGTTATTTTGCATTCATCAGCCAGTTCGTTACCTTGAACACCATACTGTCCTGGCACCCACACAAGTTCAAGCTCATTCCATCTTGTAACGGAGTTCAGCCCCAACTAACATTCCTGGACTAACTTTTAAGAGGCGCGAGCGGTTTCCAAGGCCTTAAGAGCAGCCTGGCTGTCACTGCAGATCCTGATTTTATGTCCGCGCCACCTTTCGTCAATTATCCAGTCTGCACCTTTCAGTATTGCAAAGACTTCCGATTGAAATACCGTTGTCATTGCACCCAAAGCGGTAAAGCATCTGAAGTTTCCGTCCAGATGCCATCCAGCTCCAGCACCGTTTTCAGTCTTTGAGCCGTCGGTGTAGAAAGTTTTCACCGAGTTTCCCAAGAGTGTGTCTGGATCTCTCCATTGTTCCCTTGTAGGAAATCTAACGACGTACTTTCTACTTAAGGAGAATCTAGGTATCAGTTTGTCATTTGGTACCAAAAACAAAGGATATTGCTCTGACAACCTTCTAAACAACTCTCTGTTCCCAGAGCTCCGATCGTCGTTCCACAGACCAAAAGAGTGCAGCCGACACATCGTTTTCATTGCATCCTCTTGGATCGCTAAGTCCAATGGCGGCAAATTCAACAAAGCATTAAGAGCCGGCCCTGACGTTGTACTCATGGCACCCGTAACGCCTATACACACGCTCCTTTGTAGCCTGTTTAACACAGAAACCGTGGTTTTGACCATGGTTCTGCGCCACCGTACTACAGCATAATACATGACGATTGGCTTGATTAGAGCTATGTATATAAAAATACCATATCTGGCTTCAGACTCCAGGTCTTGTCAAAGGTTCTCCGACACTATCCGAAAACTTTCAATGCTCGATTTACCTTCAGCTCGACCTGAGTTTTCCTTGTAAGCTTCATATCTAGAGTTACCCCTAGATATTTCACATCCACGGAAAGGCTTATGTTTACGCCACTAAGCACTGGAAGGTTGAGACCTTCCAATTTTCTTTTCTACGTAAACAAGACCAGGGTCGTCTTGCTGGGTTCAACAGCAAGACCCTGCAAAGTGCACCATTCATCGATCTAATTCAGGGTTCTCTGTGTCTTAAAACAGACCTTCCGGAGAGATTTGCCTGATGACAGTGCACAAACATCATCCGCGTACGCTTGGATATGAACGAAGCATTTCCGTTAGTAGGGAGTCCACTGCCAAACACCACAAGAGAGGTGAGAGCACCCCGCCCTGAGGGCATCCTCTCCTAACCTCTACCATGGTACAAAGGATAACTTCATCCCCCACGGTCAGCAATCTCCTAGATAACATGAAGTGAATCCACCTTATAATGGTTTCGTCCACACTATGTCTTCTGGCCGCAGCGCACATGAAGTCAAAAGTAGCGTTGTCAAATGCTCCCTCAATATCAGCAAAAACTCCCATTGTGTACTCACCTGCTTCCAGCCCCACCTCGATCTTTGTTGCAAGGTCATGTAGAGCTGATTCACAGGACTTTCCGCTTTGGTATGCATGTTGATGAACATTAAGGGGCTATTCACCAAAACGCTTGATCTAATGTACTTCGGACCGTGCGCTCCAGACTTTTCAGCGTGAAGGATGTCAGGCTGATTGGCCTGAAGCTTTTCGCCAGCACATAGTCATCCTTTCTTGATTTGGGAATGAAGACTACCCTGACTTTTCTCCAAAGAGTGGGAACGTGGCCAAATTCCAGACAGGCCCTAGAGATCCGTATAAGAGCACCTACAAGCCTGTCTCCCCCACTTAGCATTTTCGGGTGACTTAAAGTCGTCAAAATAGGCTAGGGAAAACCTCACTGACTCCTCAGTCACGACTCGTGATGCTATATACCAGTTTAGTCTGGTGGCTCTCCTCTTATATTCCTTCTGCACGTTACAAGTCGCCTGAACCTTTTTTGCAGTTTGGTGAGTTTAGCGTTCCACCATGGGACCGCTTTTCTCTGCCTGCTTCTTATCGGACATACTTCCTCAAAACAACCAATCAAAGTACTCGTTACCTCGCGGGTTGCCTCTTCAACTGATTTAATGTTTTTGAGTTTAGGGAGGTTTGGTATTCTCATTTCAAGGAGCAACCCAAACTTCTTCCAGTCCGCCTTTCGAGGATTCTGACCTTTTGGCACTTGACAAGTGTCAGTTCCTAGCCGAAATTCGATGAATCGATGATCTGATGGAGATTCCTCTTCTAAGACCAGCCATCCTTTGATATGATCCGCCAAAATTTCATTGGTTAAGGTTAGATCTATCACTTCTTGTCTTCTGCTTGTGAAAAAAGTAGTTTTGTTATCTGCATTCTGTATTACCAATTCAGAGGACAGAATGTAGTCCAATAGCTTTTTCCCACGGAAGTTGTACCTCGTGCTACCGCATATAGTGTTTTGTGAGTTCACGTCACAACCCACTATAAGGCCCATACCATTTGACTCAGCGTACTGCGCAATGTCCATAAACTCCCTCGAAGGAGGGGGGAGTATAGAATCGTATGGCAGTTAAGCGGAGACTACGATGGCCTCAGCGCATTTCCCGTCCGTACATTACCCAATTTTATCACAACGACATCTTGGGAGCAGAACTCTCTAAGCATCGTGCATTCGAAAGAACTCGGTACTATAATGTATGCGCGCGGCCTTTCTGTCCCTCTAAATTGAAGGATGTTACCCCAGGAAATCCCTCCAAGTCCACAGATATGCCCGCGGCATACCCATGGTTCCCGAATTAGGATTATTTGGGGATTTGTACGCAGTTTCGCATGCCTATTGCATAATAGGGCAGTAGACGATTTGCTATGCTGCAAATTTATTTGTGTAAAACGAATGGGAGAGTGAATTACGTAAATGGGTTTCCGTGGGAAAGCCATATAACTGAGTATATTGTCGAAAATATTTGCAATCGAAAAAAACAACCCTGCTCATCATGCAAGGCTAGTTTATAGAAAGGTGAAAAACGATATTTAATACTTGTGCCGGGTATATAAGATTCGGTTTCGCCCGAACTTATACTTCTTTACATGTTTATGTTATTTTTTCTCAAAGCACTGTTACTTAAGTAATTCCATATAGTCCTAAAGCCGACTGCTCAAAAATTTCTTGCATCTTGTCCTGAAATGAAATAACCAAAATTCAATAGTTGGTATCTCAGGCAACTTCAAATCACCGACTCGCCAGGTCCTAGCCTGGCAGGATCATAGTTTTTGATGAATGAAAATCATAACATCGTCGAACAAATATGTTGCCTCGTGTCCTGGAATACAACTTTCAAATTTCGACTTGCTAAGGACTTCTGTCAGGATAAGAGATGGCAAGTCCTTACTTTTGGAATCAGTACATTCAAATCTTTCGAAATTTGAAAGTTTTATTCCAGGACAAGATGGAATATATTTTTCAATCAAAAACTATTATCCTGCCAGGCTAGGAACTGGCAAGTCGGTGATTTAAAGTTGCCCTATACCAACTATTGAATTTTGTTTACTTCATTTCAGGACAACATGCAACATATTTTTGAGCAGTCGACTCTCCTACTAATACTTAAAACCATAAAATCTACAAAACACCACATAATTTTACGAAACATGAATACACAAAATTAAATAAAACAATAGGCAATAAAGGATAAAATTACCAAAAGCTGAGAAATAAATGGCTCACGGCTCATAACATGCGTTCACCTTTACAACGCACTCCAGTCTTGCTTATTTTTCAAACACTCTGTTGATGGGCGCACATTCTGTTTAATGTGTATGTGTGCGGACGGGTTGTCTGAAAGACACGTGAAATAAATTTGAATTTTAATGCAATAAAATATTACACTTTAATGGAAGTAAATCCACGAAGATAGTTCTGATTCACTTTATTCAACTTTTTCTTGTTTATGACAGTAACTTCTTGTAAATAGCCTTGTAAAAAAAGGAGAAATGTGTTGCTGTCAGCGCCTGTCTCCTTTGTTGCATCTATTACTGCTTGTGTTTTTGGAAATTTCGCTTACATAGCTGATGCGGCATAAAAAGTTTGCCACATGATGGCATGCCACGTGGCTTAGTTGAACTTTTATTTTCCTCCATATGTTTCCTTCACTGCGAGCACTCTTCTTTTTATTACTATGTTACTTATGACGTGCTGTTTTGTGGCATTAAACAAATCTTCGATGTAGACATTTCTCCTGTTTCGTGGTTCTTTTTTATTATTTCAAAGTTTTTGATCTAAAGGTATTTAGGTAAATATTTATGTCTAGTTAAATGCAAAATATTATAAAAAAAGGGGCAAAAATAGTATGATCTTGGATTTTGCGTTTTGCGCTCTATCTTTTTGTGCCATTTGTCGTCATTTACATTTATTGAGACACAATTTGCAAATATTTTCGAAAATGGTCTCTAATATTTAATTTTTATTCACTGGTACCCTCAATTTTTTAAAGCTTTTTTTGTTTTTTGTAAATAGTTGAGAATTTTGTTCACCGCTTATTAGAAAATTATATCCACTCAATTTTTTTTTAGTTTAGTACTGCGATTTTTGCTGAGTCTACTAAAGCCAGCGCCAGTCGTTCCTCTTCTGTTCCAATTGGCGCCTGTTTATTGAAGCCCATTTCTTTTCCACCTAGTTTCTATCGCAGAGGAGACCCTATTCTTCCTCCGCTACCACCAGTGGGTACCGCGATAAATACTTTCAAACCGGACTGTAAACGGGTTTTGAACCCAACCGCTGCCTTTTTCGGACTTCAAACCGAACCACAAACTGAACCCTTTTTATTTTGTGATCTCAGCAAACAAAAAAAGTTCGAATATTAAGGCACTTCAAACAGTCAGTTTAAAATTTAAAACTGTACATTCGAACTTTTTTTAAATTCTATTTAAAAAGTTTGTAACTTTGATGCAATTTGACTGAAATTTGTGGATTTTTTTCTCATTTTTGTACAAAGCTTTAAACTTGGATTTACATGGTTTTTGTTATTAAATGAGCTATACTTTTATAAAAAATTAATGAACATTAAACAAGCAAAAGAAAAACAGTCAAAACCTGTTGCTATTTATATTTCTGGTATAACAATGAAAAAATGAAAGTTGGTGGTTGAAAACAATTTATTCTTTTTTAAAATAATCTCCATGATGATCAATGCACTTTTGCATTCTTTTGAACCAATTTTCGAAGAAACTTTTACTAGCCTCTTTTTGGGAGTTTTTCAAATTGTGTGGGATCCAACGCAAACATTTTTTACCACAATGTGATCATGTAAAATCTTATTGATGCTCGTCATACTAATGCCCAAGGATACCTCAATCTTACTGTAGGTGACCAGTGCTGCCGCGAAGGAAAAAGAAAAATTAAGGGAAAATGACGACACCTATGGCTTTTTATAGGAGAAACGCTCCGTGCTCGCAACGACGCTCTTCCATTGACTAATGTCCACCCCCGAAAGCTCATCGGGAGTGTGAAGAAATTGCGACCCAAGGGGCTTATACCTTAGGCTCGCAAAGGCAGGACACCAGAGCATTAGGTGTTGAGATGATTCCACCTCATCATCCTCCATGCAGTTGGTGCAACAAGGGGTATCGATGGCGTTCAGAATTACGCCATGATTACCAATCACACAATGACCAGCAAGCACTCCCACCAATAGTGAGAGGTGCAGCTTGCTTAGTCTCAAGAGCTCACTAAACCGCCACCGGTCCACCCGTGGCCAGAAGGATTTTGCCACCCTGCATTCCAGGTTCTTAGCCCAGCGCTCGCTGAGCTGACTAAACGCCCATCTGTCCAGAAGCAGACCATTTGAGGTTAGGGGAGCACCCAGACTTTCCCTATCCGGAAGCAATTCTTCGAGGGTTCGGTCGATAGGGAAGTCAAACACTCCATCACCGTTCTCGAACGCACCGTCAGGGAGCCAAGAGCCCTGATGGCTGCTTGGCTATTGGATTAGATATTAAACTCTTTGAAAGGTATTAGACTAGAGAGCAACCAATCCGAAGCCTCTTTTATCGCGGCCACCTCAGCCTGGAAAACGCTGCAGTCATCCAGTAACCTAAATTTCAGGTAGATGGAGAGTTCTTCACAGAAGACACCTCCACCCACCTTTCCATTCAGCTTGAATCCATCTGTAAATAAGTTAACAGGTCCTCGAGATACTGCACCCATCCTAGTCTCCTCTCGCTGGTATGTGGGTGGTAAAAAATCTTTTCGGACCCAGAACTGGCAAGCAGTGGTCCACCCGAGTCGGTAGGAACCCGAAGCGTTCAGCTCAGTTAGACTTAAATAAACAACTTAACTGGGTCTTATAGAAATTGATAAAGGGGCTACCCAGATAAACATATGCATGTATGCAGTCAAAAGTGCGCGGAGTCACGCGCATTTTCCAAAAATCGATAAAAATGTTATTTCTTGTTAGGAGATTGTTGTGAGTATCATAATAATAATAATAGATTGGCGCTTACACATATGTTAGTGTTTGGCCGAGCTTCTCCTCCGATTTGTGGCGTGCGCCTTGATGTTGTCACACAAAGGGGAGGGACCTACAGTTTTACGCCGACTCCGAACGGCGATTCTATTTTTATGAGAAGCTTTTTCATGGCAAAGTACCCTCGGAGGTTTGCCATTGCCTG
>JAPVRG010187201.1:0-12068 GCA_029783565.1 Rhagoletis cerasi | reverse complement strand
CAAACATTAATAAATTAAAATAAAAGAACCGAAATATGTTTTTAATACTAATATTTACGTTGTAAAGCTCCATTATGCAAATTTAATAATTTCAGCTCATGCGATGTCATTGAAGCCGCAAATAAGCTAGAACTACGAGCAATTTCGAATACGCAAGTACTTGCGAATACTACAAGCAAGCGTGTAGTATTTTCTCTACTCGTTGGTGTAGCTTCGGGTCTCGTTATGCGCGATCGTGGCAAGTAGCGTACATAACTCGGCTCAACAGAAGAAGTATGACTAGTAATTGCACTCACAATGAGGAGTACAGGCTTTGTGCGGAGAGAGATTCGCATTCTACTTTGAGTAGAGTACAATGCAAAGAGTACTTGCAAGCGTAGAGGAGACAAATGCTTTTCTGCAACGCTTTAGTCTGTACCGGGAATTCAAAATTATTTCAGCCGTCACCATGGAGTGGTCAGATAACAAGAATCGTATCGCTGTTAACGTTATGTAAGTGTGAAATAAAAAGGGTGATATTTTCAAAAATCTCCGCCCGCTCGGGATTAGTCGCCTGTTCGTCTACTGGTGCATAAAGCTGTTTGAGGAGACTGGAAATGTTAAATACCGCCATCGGTCGGGCCTTCCACACACAGTTCCAACGCCGCAAGTCACCAAAGCTGGCAAATCAAGAATTAAGCGAAATCCGCTCCGAAAAAAGAAAATCATGGCCTGAGAGATGAATGACACGCAAAAGCCTTCGAGTCGAATTTTTAAAAAAGGTTTGGGGCATAGATCTTTCGAGGGCCATACCTAGTGTTGCCAGAATCTTTTTGTACCTCATACCCATATCGGGCCGTAGTTATCCCCAAAAAACCCCCATTTTTTCTAAATCCCCCTTTAAATCCCCTATTCTCAGAAATAAGAAAAAATATATATATTCATTTGTATCCTTCTTTTAAATTGGCGCTGTAACCGCCTAAGCGATATTGTTTCATTCAATTGCGTTTGTTCATTTTAATTATAGTTTTGAATAGTTTCTGTTAAAAATTTTCAAAGATTTATATATAGGTCATTCCACCTCAACGAATTAAAATCCATTAGATTCGCTTAAAACTACAATCGGTGGTTCTTAAGGTCGCTGATTACGAACCTGAAATCAGATTTTAAAAATTCAAAATGGCGGATACATATCGGATTTACCATTTATCGCTGAAACATTAAAATGGATTTCATGCTAAGTAATGTAGGAAAGTAAAGTTTTAAGCGAATATAATGTAATTTAATTTGTTTGACCACCATGTTGGGTTCGCCATTTTAGATTTTTCTTTAGCCACTTTGCATTTTAAAGTAGATGAGACCTAAATACTAAGTCCTATTAAACCTCTTTTCATCAAAACCAATTTTGGGGGCGGTGGGTCCCTCGTTCAGGTGGAATTCCCCATATATATGTACATAAATATATGTACGTATGTAGTTCACTCAGTGAATGTCAATCACAGCAGTTAAAAAGGATGGAGAAATGCAAACGGGAAAAATGTGCGGGAAAAATTTAATAAACAAAATGATAGGGTGTATGCAAGGTGATCTAAGGAATCATCTGAACTAATTCCAAGGGTCGAAAAGGGTCATTACTCAGCTTCTGTCATGGTTTAGTGGGTCGTTTCTTACCATGGGGTCACTGACTTGGATTTCTGCGAGCAAAGGGCCAAAACATCGGCCAAAGTTTACCAAGAAACCGTTTTGTAACATGATTCTCTAATGACAACTTTGATTCGTTTTGTGGACAATTTTCCAATAAAAGAAGATGCATGCACCTATTGATGAATTGCCAGTCCGACTTAAGGCGTGCGTGAAGGTCAAAGACGGACATTTCGAATGAATATTTCTATTTTAAATACAATAAATTTGTACAAAAAATTTCGTCATTATTTTTAATTTTGTAGCGTAAAATGTATGTTACAGTACTTGTTTCCCTGCTAGGAGGTTAAAGGTCTCGTCAAAAGGTGGTAGCGTATACGGAAACGCCTCGCCGCATAATTCTACCGCAGACGGGCTCACTTGTGTGGCGCTACATTTACCCCATTTGAAATTTGGAACAAACAAAACGCCCTTGGAGGTGCTAGTTTACATGAAAAGTCTTCCCATATAGGACGGGCCCCCAATCACAATAGACCACTGTAAAGGTCCCGGTGCATATGGTCCATAATAATAATAATAATAAAAATTTTTTCTGGGTATTGGACTAACTAAACCAATGTTTTTTAGGAGATTGAGTCATAAGTAAAAAAGTAATTTCTCCGTTTTTCGAAGTTAGCCTCCGAGATATGTGCCTTCGAAATTCAAAATTAGCCTTTGATAAAAAATGTTTCTTAATTATTGTAGGTAAATAACTAAAAAAGTAAAAATATGGGTTTGGTCCGCCTTTTCCTCTTATTTAAATGACTTATAACTTCTTTTGTGTAAGCTTGTATTACAGGTGTTATAAAAGGTCAAAAGTCAGATCTTCGAAAAATTAAAAACCTGATATTTAAGAAACTTTCGAAACGATATAAAAACAATTAATACCTTTGTAAAGGCGATTACAGGCCCTTTCTTCCGATATGCATATTCGTATACCCCGTGCATAAAAATTTGAGAAGAAACACTTAAAAGGAAAAAATACCTATTTTTTATAAAAAAATATTGTAAACAAAAAAATTATTATCCGTAATACAATTGAATTCTTTATTTGAATAAAGCATAAAACTCCTTTCAACTTGAAAAAGGACGTTTAATCACCTTTACAAAGATATTTATTTTTTTAATCAGTGCAAAAGTTTTTGAAATGTAAGGTTTTTAATTTTTCTCAGATCTGATTTTTGATTTCTTATAACAGTTTGTACAAAAAAAGTTAAGTTAAGAGTTAAGTTAAGCTCTTTAGTGAACCACAAGTTTGTTTGTTTTCATGAACAAAATTACGTTTTGGTACATACTTTTGAAACAAGCTTTAAACAATATTATTAAAATGCTCTAATGCTGCGATCCACGTCATCTCTATATAATTTCCAAGATACCCTTGACAATTCTTTATTCAATTTTCTAAAATTAGCTTTAGCAAAGATATAACTAATACTTGAACTATACAAGTTTTTATTCTGTATTTCATTTATGATTTCGTAGTTTAACTCAATAGCGGGATGGTAAACGTCCTCTGGTAAAACCAGAGGATCACACCAATTAATAGAGAACTTAGGGGAATCATCAACGTAAACAAGATCTAAGACCTTTCCAAACATATTTGGGCATACATATATTAATTTGTTTTAAGCAAAGTTCAGCCATATCCTCCAGAAACACATTATTACTCTCTCTGGATGAAACTGGCACAACATCGGTGTCAATAATGTTCCATGAAAAATCACCCAAAACAATAATGGAATCAGAAGGTGTAAGCCTGGAATTTACGGACCTTAATGAAGAAATGATCTCTATATATACATACATTGCAAAATCTGAAGGGAGGTAGCAAAGAGCTAAATAAACATAACTCTTGCTAGCCTGCACACGTAGGCAATCAAATAAAGTATATTCAATAACAGGAACGCTAACTTCCTCGGATGGTATCGACGAATGTACCGCAAAAAGAACAACACCGCCGATTCTGCCCTCGCGGTCGTTCCTGGATATTTGGAAGAATTTCGGAATTAAAATCATGAGGATTGCGTCATGTTTCGGTTAAGCTTCACTATCTCCGTAGTTGTTTAAAAGGTGATGCGTTGAAAATTATAAGTGGCTTCAAAATATGTCATGCTAATACGAAGACTTATTGAAGTCGCTCTATAAGGTCATGCGAGTAAATAACAGTGGAAGGGCATCTAGTGATACTTCTGACGCAATTAATAGCGTTATAGACGCATTTCAGCAACACATATGCGAACTTAAGGCATTAGGTCGTCCAGCAGAGTTTTGAGACGGTAAAATTTTCGAGCGTTTTTCCTGTCGGCCAGCATCTTAAGCTCTCCGCACTCACGTATTTTGGCCTATCTCTTCTTATTGCGGCAAATACGTCTCGCTTCCTTCTTCAGTTCCCTATAGCGGTCCCACATGGCTCGCGTTGCGCCCGATCGCTGCGTGGCCCTGTAGGCGGCATCTTTTTTCTCTGAAGCTTCTTGACATTCCTCATCGTACCAGTTGTTCTTTCATGCTCGCTGAAAAGCGACTACTTCTTCGGCGGCGGTACTTAATGAGCGGGAAATGTGGTTCCACTGCTCGCGTATGTCGGCTTGTTGAGGAGTGCTCTCAGAGAGCAGGTGTGAGAGTCGAGTAGCAAATAAATTGGCCGTCTGTTGTGATTGCAGCTTTTCGACGTTCAGCTTTCCTTGCATTGTTGGACGTACATTTTTTGATGCACAGAGGCGGGTGCGTATCTTGGCTGCAACAAGATAATGGTCTGAGTCGATGTTTGGCCCTCGGAGCGAACGCACGTCTAAAACACTGGAAGCATGCCTTCCGTCTATCACAACATGGTCGATTTGGTTTCTCGTTTTTCGATCTGGAGACAGCCATGTAGCTTGATGGATATTTTTATGCTGGCACCTAGTACTACACACTACCATGTTTCGGGTCCCGGCGAAGCCGATCAGCCTCAGTGCGTACGGTTCAAATCGCAGCTCACAACGTCCGGGTATTTATATCCACGTATGCGATAGACGGGGCAAGGCAAGGAACACGTGGGGCCTTGCGACGTCTACTACAGATACCATGTAAAGGAGCGCAAATTTGGTGTTGGATTTGTGGTGGGAGAGAGACTCCGTCGCCGAGTACTGGCGTTCACCCCGGTGGACGAACGTCTAGCCACAATCCGCATCAAAGGGAGATTCTTCAACATCTCGCTCATTTACGCCCACGCCCCAACGGAAGAGAAGGACGACGCGTCCAAGGATCTCTTCTATGAGCGCTGCCCCCGACACGATGTCAAAATCGTGCTTGGCGATTTCAATGCCAAGGTGGGCAAGGAAGAGATCTTTGGCGCCACTGTCGGAAAATTCAGCCTCCACGGCGAAAAATGGTTCAATTACTACTTGCTTATTCTCTTTTATGTTTTTATTTGCTTTTACACGCTTAAATTTTCTTAAATTCAAGTTTTTCGTTCTTTACATATATGGGAAACAATGAAAATGTCAATAGAAAAGCAAGAAACTTGAAACGATGTGACGGTGCAGACGCATGTGTACTCTTCCCTTTTCTTCTCACCCTCTCTTTTCCACTTGCAAGCAGAATTGAACCCATGGTACAATGAACAGGTAAAGTAATAAAAGAACTTCCTCGCCTTAATTTCTGTCATTCGGCTATCTTAAGCTGGGATCACACGATTTGTAAAATTGTAAAGATTTGTACATTTCGACAGTTACAGAGTGAGGCTTTTTACTAAGCTTAACTCATTATCGATACAAATTTCTAGACAACACCACTCTGTGGCTGCCAAAATGTACAAATCGAGGGATCCCTACTTTATACAAAATTTGGAAGGCAAATTTTCAAATAATCTATATACATAGGTCCTTCTTCTCGCTCTTACTACTTCACCTGGTATAATTTCACATGACTTGAACCGTGTTTCAAGTTATGGCAATATTTATATACACATGTATATTTATGTATGTACATACAATACCCTTACCGTTATGTTATTATTAATTTTTTCGCTATTTGCTCTTTCGCATAACATTTCGTCATACGCTTTATCACTTTTGCCTTTAATTATAATTGTAAAAAGCATTATTCTGAATTAAATTTTGTGCGAAAAATTATTTAAATTTTTTATTAAAATTATAAATCTTGAAAACGTCAAAATGGCTAAAAGTGTGTCTCATTTTGTATCACGGGTACCAATTCGAAAAACGATGAAGTTTGTATTTATTTAAGCTCATGTAATATATATTCATAAGTTATTGCGATGTATTGCATTTTCTTCAATTTTCATTTAACCAATAAATATTTGCGAATACATTACACAATTTGTTTTAATTTTTTTTTTAGAAATAATGTCGATTATAGAGTCCTCATTTTCTGTGGCGATTTTAAGCCTAATTTGAATGTATTTCACACAGAAAATGGGGATTTTGTGTTTAGGGATTTTGATTTGGGGATTTTGAGTTTACAACACTTTTGCCGTAGAAATCAGCTGGGTTTATGTGTTAAACTTTTTACAACTTTTTACAAAAAAAATTGTAAATATTAAATAAACAAAATAAATATAGACAAAACTTACCAAAATAAGGCGTTTCTTTTATTTCTGCCACTAGTATATATGAACTACTTTCAACTACAAAATACATTTCTTGACTTAAGTTTTTTTACATTGCTTTTATTAGATACGTATAAATAATAATGAAATAATTTTAACTTTAAATAAAAAAAAAAATTATTTCAAACCCATTTGTTTATTATTTGTTATATGGTAGGAGAGCTTCTCTGACAATATTGATGTCATTTTTTCGAGTCAAGTTGTTGAAAAATAATGAATATCTAAGTCCCGGGTTGCAAAAACGACATCCCGAAAATCACAGGATCGCAAAAATCGAAAAAATTAGCATCCCTAGTAAGCACGTACGGGTAAACCCCTTTGACATTTCTTATTCTTATGCCGTTCTATTCTTATACTTTTCTGCACATCCACTCTTGTAACCACTAGCTATTTATCTGCTCTCGCTACCACATCGTTTATTGTAAATGTAAATTTATTTTGGGTTTGTTGTATGTCACCTAACAGGTTAACTGGTTTTTATACCTTTCATGAGCATGAAATGGCATTATAACTTTGGCTATAACTATAACCTATAGCTACCATTCTACTTATTGTTCAGATATAAATCAAAACATTTTCGTGAGCTACTTACTAATTAGTCATACAAGGTCTACGAGAAAATCAACAAGATCGGTGATCTATAAGGAATGCGATATTTCATTTCATTCAGGGACCGAAAATAACTGTTATTTTTTTGTTCGATGTTATAAAAGTCCGGGGCAAAATATTGTCGTAGAATAAAGTCATCAATGTTCCTTTGATCCCAGGACCTCCTGGACAAGAATCCTGCATTCTTTTTATTTTTCGAACTTTTTGGGAAAAAGTCCAATAATAACTTAAAAAGCCGGACTTTTATTTTTTAAGTCCAGTCATAAAAGTTAAACTTGGCCAAATATTTTTTACTTAAAATATAGCTAAGAACCTTCTCCTCTTCGAGGCAAACATTTTCGTGTGCGTGTTTCCACAATCGGATGTACGGTATTGACGTTATAAGGTAATAAACAAACAGTCATTCATAATTATATATATATATAAATAGGTGGCAACCCTCGGCTTATATATCTCTGTTGGAAAGCTACTTCAGTCTTCTTTCATTTCATATCAAATTTATTTAATTTGGATAAGCGGTTTGTTTATTATTACGAAAGGACTTTTATTTTGACTAAACAAATGCTTTTAATTATAAAAAAATATATAAATAGGTGGCAACCCTAGGTTTTTATATTTCTGTTAGAAAGCTATTTCAACTCTCTTTCATTTGATACCAAATTTGTTTGATTTGGGTAAGCGGTTTGTTTATTATTACGAACTTAAAAAGTATTTGACCAAGTTTAACTTTTATGGCTGGACTTAAAAAATAAAAGTCCGGGTTGACCGACTATTTTACTTCAAATAAAACAAAAGTCCAAAGATAACTTTTCTCTAAGGACTTTTATTATAAAAGCTATAAAAGTCCCGGTCCCTGATTTCATTTCCACCATCTGTGTAGTTCACAGTGTACATCAATTTAGTATAAGTAAAGAAATGAAGTTTGTAATTAAGTTTTTTTATTTTCATGAAAGGTATGAAGCCTTCGACATGGCAGAACGTTCTATCTTAACGATGTTCACTCGTACTAAATTAGTTTCTAGTGTAATGAAATAATAAAAGAAATTTGTTCCTCGAAATTATGTAAATTTGGTGACAGGTAACAAGATCAACGGAAAGAACGTCAATTGACCCTATTTCCCAGAGTGATGCGAAATAAAGTCAATTGACGTTATTACGTTTTCAAAAGAGAAATAAAGTCAACAAAAATTTGGAAATAAAGAAAATGATGTTATTTCCCAATTCAAATGGAAATATATATATATATTTCGAAAAGCAATGGATTACAAAGGTATGATAACCTAGGGTTACCAGATGAATATTTAGCTTGGTAGAACAATTGAAACAAAACAGGAGGACATTTACTGCAGGTACGATTCAAAAGGAGGACTCCTGAGGAACAATATACTTTGATAAAAACGTTTTAAAATATGTGCATATGCACTTGTGGTCAGCTGATTAAGTTAAGTAACATTTTGGCCATTTTGCTTTTGTTTGCTTAGTGTTTATTATTTTTTGAAAAAAGTCTAAGGCATTATAAGCCAAACACTATATAAATTCACATTTCAAACTTTGTATAAAAATTATAAAAAACAAAAAATTTTGAGAATTTCCCTCAAAAATTTCAAATATTTTATTTAAAATTTGTTAAAAATTCTACGTATGCGGTTTTATAGCCTATTAAATTTGAGTAGGGTACAGTGCAAGTTTCAAGACGGTAGAAAATCGCGTTGATTTTAATATTTTTTTGCAAACGCTGTTTTGCAGTTTTCCCTTAGAAAGTATGCTCCAATTTATTATTATTATTATGAGACTGCGTACCTAAAATTTTTCTACAAATTCTAAAGAAAAAGTTTGAAGTATTATGCGAAATATACAAAATGCAAAAAAGGAGAACATTTCAGTCATAAAGGAGGGCATTTCTCTTTTAGCCAAAAAGGAGGACATGTCCTCCTAAGGGAGGACGTCTGGTAACCCTATGATAACCGCACTCACTTCCACTTATGACGAAACATCTTATGTATTTTACAACTTTTGTCAAAGTTACACTGGTTGCCTTTACGGTTTATAAATGTTACCGGCCAAACCCGATCTTACGGCTAAACTAGTTTTGCCTAGGCCAAACTACTTCTACCAACATGCGATAGGATATACCGCTAAATTCTAGGATAAACTGTTCTTTCCGAAGCCGGTTTGGACAAACCAGTTAAGTCTAGGCTGAACTAGATGATCCTGATATTAATATTACATATCTTTTGTGATGAGAAGCGGGGGCGAGCCCCCGCTTGTTGGGCAACACAGAAAGAAGAATTCTATTTAGTAAGGGTTATAAAGAAGTTCTGCGCAAAAATACTGTGGATAGCGTACGTTAATAAGCGCACGAACGCGGACCGCCGCGATGCTACGCAAATTAAATGCTTAAAAGAGCAATAAATGGGAAATAGTGTCAATTGACGTTACTTCCGTTGATCTTGTTACCTGTCACCGTAAATTTAGGGTATTTAGTGCTGATTTATCACGCCGTACATGTTTAACAAGTAACTTAGTAATTGGACACAAAGGTTCACTTACTCATGGAATACCCCCATTCTAAAAGGAAAGAGAAGTATTCAGTCGTCACTTTTACTTTTGCGTCAGGGTGCTTTATTCATTTTATGCTTAATGAATTATGTTTCAATAACATGAGGCTCAAAGTAATTGCTGCAAATAATGACATTGAGCTGTCATTTTGCACGGCTGTTACACCAGCTAAGAACAGTGGCTAAATTTATATTCAGAAAATATATTTGTTGTACCAACTACTTAACTCTGTTTAGATTAGTTAGTCTTTCAATTATTAGGTATGTTCATGTTTTCTCCAGTAGAAATATATCCAGTATGACAAGTTACTTAATTTCTGAGAACTGCTCTCAATGAGAGAACTATCCAAAATAATAAAGTTGAAAGAAGCCACTAGTAAATATAATATCGTAGAAAAAAGTCAGGCTGGTGTGACGATGATAAGGGTAGTATGTAATTCACATAAAGTATACTCAATCTGAAACCTCTTTTGTCTTTGCGTACACATCACAGTATAATGCGAGCTGTAATTAACCATTAAACATGAAGATATGTTAGTATCTCACCAAACAAATAAAGAATATTCGACGGTCATACATATGTAAATAAATATTTTCGCTAAGCTTTCTTCGACCTTTACCTCCAATTTGTGGTGTGCTTTGCTTTGTACGTTGCCAACAGCGTTTCCTTGTGTTTGGCCCAAGTTTGAAGTTATACAAACTTAACTTTTGTCTTATTCTCCGCCGGTGCTTGCGTGCCATCGATGTGAATTCCAGGCGGCAGCTGACGTTCTTTATCCTTGTAACGCTTGTGGCAATGAAGAAACGAGGGCGACGTCTATAATTGAAATAAAGAATTCGCTGACTTTAGACCCCGTTGGCTTTAGAAGCGCGGAGTGACTTTTAAGTCAACCAAATACTTATGTACACATATTTACCTACGTATAACTTGAGCATTTACGGTTTTATTTAATATTTAAAGCAATTAAATTTTATACCTAAACCTTTGTCTTGGTATACAAATATGCTTTTACACTCATTAATAACATTTTGTTACACTGTGCAGAGTAAAATTTCTTTTGCTGAAACATGTTTCCACTTCTTTATTCCCTAAAATTTATGAGATTTCCGGCGGAATATCGAATACAAATGGAAATATCTTCCAACAACCTTTATATTCTTGCGTTCGGGGTGGTTTAGAATGGTGCATATGCCATACCTACGAGTATATATGTATAAACTTGTGTATTTATGTACGAACCCAGCTCCTTTTACATATTTATGTTATGATAACACAGTTCGACAAATTTTGACTTTTTCTACCACCTGAGCAAGACACATCGTGTTTTGTAAATTTTTTGGTGCTTAATCTAAATATGGCAGCAGAATTACTCTACCACGTCAAGATTTTGAGATATCCTAACCTCAAAGTGCCAAAAAAATACGGATTTTGGCGATATTTGAGGTTATATTAAGAAAACAACAAATTTTTTTCTCATTTCTATTTAAGGGATCATTTAATAAAACTCTCCCCCTTGAAAATTCATTTCCGTATGTTGCGATTCAATTTTTCTTTTTCGAGATATACCAGTTTTTATGTGGAGTACTTTGGTATTACTTCGTAAGCATGAGTCATCATAGCTAATACCGAAGTACTGCACAATCGCAACAAACGAAAATGAATTTTAAAGGGGAAGAGTAGTACTAAATGATCCCTTAAATAGAAATGAGCAAAAGAATTTTTTTTTTCATAATATAACCTCAAATATCGCCAAAGTCCATCTTTTTGGCACTTTGATATTAGGATATCTCAAAACTCTCACGTGCTAGAGCAATTCTGCGGCCAGATTTGCAGTCAGCACCAAAAAATCTACAAGAAACGATGTGTTTCACTCAGGGGGTAAAATTTTGTTGAACTGTGTAATATGCTGCATGAAAACATCTGCGATCTAGTGCAAACAATTATGGCGGCACATTGCGCTCTTAGGTGAGTATTAAAATGACCAAAATAAAAACAAAGCTCCAAAATGTTGTCTAAAAAGCACCGTTTTTGAATATATAAAAACATCTACATACTACATAGTATATATGTGTATACATATAGTGGCGGATCCAGGATTATGGCAAGGGGGGGTTCAGAAAACTTTTTACACATTTTGCGAAAAAAAATATCAACTAATATGCAGTTTTTTAGATCATTTTGTTTATTTAAATTATACCAAAGCATATTATGTATGTACATGCGAAGTTTAAGTCAATTGAAAGAACACTCGTTTATTTGAAATATACAGTTTGTCAAGAAAGTATTTTTACACCATAAATTTTTTATGAAAATATACGCAAAAATTCAATATAAATGTGGAGGTCTACATCAAAAAGGCACAATTCACTCATTTATAATTTACGTAAATTGAAAAAAAGTATTTTTTAATGAACTGAGCGTTGTACTAGAAGCTGGTTTCAGCACAACCTAGCTGGGGCTTGTTGCATTTTTTCGGTCCCCGATTTGGAATTTCTATAGAAACCCGCCAGAGGAAGGGATCTGCAATTAAAGGGCAATTTTTTTATGTTTTGGATTTGTGCCTTTTTGGTGTGGACCTCCACAAATACTATAATCTAAAGCTTTGGAGTTTTGGCAAAATTCAGGAAAATTT
>JAPVRG010187178.1:0-10115 GCA_029783565.1 Rhagoletis cerasi | reverse complement strand
ATATCTCCATACCAAGTACTCTAGCACAAATACTTCCAGAGATATTCCGTGTGAAAAATTCCGTTCATATGGGAGGTGCCACGCCCCTTTGTCTAATCGAGATAAGTGCTACCCTATTTTTTAAGTTGGGCAAAATGACAACAGTGTGCAAAATTTTGTGTTTATCGGTTGAGTAGTTACAGCGTGAAAGCGTAACAAATAAACAAAGTCACTTTCGCATTTATAATATTAGTAAGGATTGTTCGAACTTCAAAACTACATACTGATATTTTCCCCAAAACAATGCATGTAAATACTGAGGAAAAAATATTTGTAAAATTTTAATTCATTAATGTTTCGAAACCCAGGTTTGTTAATCGTAATGCAAAACGTCAGAGAGAACTCGATTGAAAGTGGAAACCTTGAAGGCAATTCTGATCGTCAAATGTAATTTAAAATATGGTTAAAGTGTTTAAAGCATATACATATACATATACTATTTCTATATTGGCAGTAGCCTATATCCGAAATGTGTTTGAATTCCGAAATCAAAGAGAGATAGTTTTGTTCAAATGCGAGTTCTGCGCATGCGCAGGTTTTGTAAGTGTTAGTATCTGTGAATACATTTATACATCCAATTTGGAAAAAATCATTTCACAGTGGAGGCTTATTTCCCTTTTTTTAATTTAATTACAGTTATAGAAGCACACTTTGATGGAATTGAATTTCTAAAATAAAAGGAGAAATTTATTGATTAAAAAATTCGAGAAATTGTTTTATTTTATTTTTACATGTTTAATCCAAAATTTATGCAATTTAAACTAAGTAAATAGCACACTGGCTTACAGCTATATAACTTATATGTATGTACATAATTGATAAATAACATAATTAACAAGACAATAAATTCATTTATTGCTCTGGCACTTATTGACGGCGAAATAGTATTAACTTTGTGAATTTTTTTCTGACGTACTCTTTTTCGTTTATTGTTTTTTTGGTCTCAAAAAAAAAACAAACGAATGTCTAAGTAAAAACTTACAATTTGTTTACAGAGTTGTGTCCGGTGATTATTTGGTAAATCATTGTTAAATAAAGTTTCTGTAGTTAAGTGATCGTCCATCATTTTATTTGAAAAAGTACTACTTGTATTTTGAAAAATTATATTCACTGAAAATATGTTTGCAGTTCCAACTGGTCATGACTTAAGTTCTTGTCTTAAAGTTTTTTCTGAATTCAATCAGACATTACACACGTCTTTAGATGGTGCGAGAAACGGTCCTTTATTTTTGTGAGCTGAGAGTGAAAGCATTTCTTTACCTATCAATCGACCTTGACATGTGGGACATTTTATTTTCTTTTGCACCTTCCAAGCAAAGTATCCAGCCATCTTTTGGAAAACTGTGGTTTAATGCAAAATGCCAATAAGCAATTTAGAAAAAACACACATTCTGACTACATCACTTTTAATAAAAAATATACTTACGAATGTAAGGCTATATTGTTAAATTTGTCCCTCATTTTTCCTCATAAAAAAAATGGATGCGACAATTTTACAATTTAATTTATGCACGTTAAACTTAAAATGCGTTTTTCAAGCTAAAAATTTAGCCACCGCCACTGAGATTTGTTTTGAATTTATGTGTCATTTTTGAAATATGCTTGCTCGGTTTTCTTTTTCTTTATTTCTTTCTTTATTATTTAATTTAATTTTTTTAATTTAATCAGCATATTTTGCAAAATGAATTTGGAAAGTATAATGTCAGCCCCGGACGTCTAGGTCATTGAGTGTCATTGTTAATGTCGCTTGCAGTTAGATTTGCTTATTGAGGTGATGAATTTCTAATGTTTTTTCTACTTCTTCGATGTAGCTATTGTTACAATCTAGGATGTCTTTAATGCTTTTAATAATCTTTGAGTTTGGGCATACTGTTAATATGTGCTCTATCGGGAGTGTTGTTGCACAAAGTGGGCAAGTTGGTGGCTGAGTTTTGGTGAAGATGTGGGCAGTGTTAAATAGGGCAGTATGCCGAGCATCGATCTTAAAGCTCATTTAGTCTAAGGGGTAATTAGCCTTACCCTTATAAATCGTCAATTATTACTCAACACGTCAACTTCAGCCAAGAGCGAAAATATTCGCCGCCCATAATGCCATGCCAAAAAATGCATTAGAAAAGATGTTTGCGCTCATTTATTTTTAAGAAATCTGGCAGGCCTACAGGTTCTTAAGTAAGTTAAGTTTTGACTAACCGCCAAGACTGTTTCTCATGTAATAGGTAGGTCAAAATATTAAGTTAAGTTCCGTAAATTAAGTCTAAACTAACTGAACTTTAAGAACCAACCGAATGCTAGAAATGTATACTTGGCTATGGCGGCCATTCTATACAAAGAATGGCTAAATATCCGAATTCTCCGATTGATTGCCTGTCTGCTTACATCAGCGTTCTAATTACGACGAGCTACTAAATATTTAGTACAATATAAATGCCTCACTGCGCACCAATGCGTTCCATGGTTGCCATTGAGTCTAGAATCCTTTCACGTTTTCTAAAAGCAGCATGATACTCAAGGAGAATGTGCGAAGGTGTCTCTTTGGCAGAGTCGCAAAAGTGACAAAAGCTCGTTGACCAGATATCTAGTTTGTTCACTGGCCGCTGCCTCTCCGGCCAATCTGTCACCTAATTTATTTTTTCTCTATTGCCTTATGACCCCATACCCACATAAACCAAATATCATTGTAGGTACCTGTTTAGGAAGTTAAACCTCTCACTATACACTCAGCAACCATATACATACTTATGATTTAGCTTCGGAGGATGAAAGAGCCTTCAGCGCTGCCTTAATATCACTTCGGATAAGGATACTCGTATAGCGATTCCTTCACAAGTTTAATTCTACACACAAACTAGTGGCGTAGACTTTCGCTTAAAATACCGACCGTTCGGTTCTAGGTTCTAAGAGTTCTTATTCCCTCTAGGATTTTCTAACCATCTGTGTACCATTGTACATAGTGTGTGAAACTTGTAGATGTCTCTTTAGAATGTTAGCCTCCACAACGAAACGTCCGATAACGGACTGAGGTTGGTCGACTACGTTGAGATTTTATTCGTTGTAGTCTATAGCACCAAAAGTAATTCTGATCGACTTCGCCTCTTTCTTTGTGCAGTCAAGTTATGCATCTACATATGTAACAACAAACGGAAAGCACAAAGTTTGAAAATCTATGATTGCAGGCACCGCCAGATGAAAAATTTGCCCATCCACTCCCACGTCTGCCCTCGAGAAGCACTTCTCGCCCCGAAGAAATTTTTGGATTTTGGCGAGCCCATAAAAACAAACGGATCCTCCAATCTATGATGACGATGATAAAATTCGAAGAGCAATAGCGAGGCTGAAAATTAACAGAGCCGATGGTCTGCCAACTGAGCTTTTAAAATATGGCGACTAGAAGCTGGTGAGGTGCATGCACCAACAGAATTCATGACTTGAATGCACAAAGCATTCTAGGGATCGGTAATACGGTAAATGCTGGAATTAATTGGATTCATGGCGACGAAAAGTACAGATGTGCAAATTTCAGTCGCGCATTTCAAGCAGCCACATGACGTGCGTACTGAGGGCATGAGGAAGGCTGACTCGGTTTTTTGCGGAGTGAATCTCTACGTTTACAGTCAGCCACAGTACTTCCCCAAGAAGTGTGGCTGAGTGCCGGGCATCCAGGAATGAACTATGTACTAGCACGGATGTGTAGTTGTTCTAGGTTCCGGGGCACACCGGCGTTACGGCTAACGAAGGGGCCGACAGACTCGCAAAAGAATGCGCGCTGTCAAAAACTGTGCTGATAGAGGATGTGTCGCTTTCCCTACAAGCAATCCTGGCACGACCTGCTCACGATCCGGCAGGCACAGAAGGTGTGGACCATATGAAGAACATTCTCTTAATAGGGAGGGCGCTGGTCTATTGGTTGGTGTACTAACAGCACACTGTTTGTTGGAATGAGGAAACAGTGGAACACACCCTCTGTGAGTGTCGAGCCCTTAGCAGACTACGGATTAGTCCCTTGTCTTCCTGCCGAATCTAAAGGCAGCTGCCAACATGGGGTACAAGAAGGTGTTCCAGCTTGCCAATAGGACTGGGATACTCTTCGCATTGCTTCTGGTATTCATAGATTACGCTACGGATATTAGTGTTCTCTTCGAAACCTAGTAGAGGTTATCCAGCCTAATTTAACCTAACCACCCGGTGGAATATAAGTTTGATGCCTAATGAGCGAAACAATAGCGGTCGCTCCGCGGCAGGCATTGGCAAACTTCCGTGTGTGCTCCTATCATAAAAAAGCTTCTCGTAAGTATCTACGTTAACATCACCAAAAAGGTCAGCCTGATGAACAAGCGAAAGACAACAGGTGCGACTTCGGTTCGGTATTCAAATAAAAATCAGAGCCCTTTCTACAAGTCTTTCTTCGCGCCCTCTTGTATGCGATATGTATTCATTTATTTTTCCCACAATCATTACATTTATAAATGAGTTTTCATTTCAAACATTACATACATACATATCACTGGTTTACTAATATAAAGAATTATTTCAAAATTTCAACTTTGTGGGAAAACGCAATCAAAGTTTGATTATTTCATGTATGTATGTAGTTAGTATACAAAAAAAACAGAAGGAAAGGCACATATCTTCGCCAATTTTGGGGAGTTTAGTTATCTGTTAAACTGAACATATTCTCGTGTTACTAAGCTTATTAATTGTATGATGAAATCTCCAAAAACGTAAATTTTGAACTACATCTCTATATTATTAAACGGGCGATATATTTTGCTCACTTAAATTAATTAATAATCCGTCGCGAAAATTCTGTTAGGCACCATCTGTACTGCATTGTATCTTGTTGAATATTTCCTCAGTAAAACCATTTATATTAGAAGGCCTTGTACAAAATCCGATTGTGTTGTTCTGTAATTAAAAGAATTTTATTTTTACTCTAAACATTTGTGACTTTCAACTAGATCGTTATAATTTACATATGTATGTATGTATGCATGCAGAAATTTTGGCTATACGATGACTCCAGTGATATTGTATATAGCAGTACATAAGGAATCTGCCTTTAATCAAATCTTGAAATCAATTCTTAACCAACCTCCCGATGAGCTAGAGACTTGAAACTTCAAACTTACTTAAAACCCGGTGACAATGCAATATGAAGGATGAATTAATCCGATAGGTGGCCCAGGTGTCGAAATATTTGAAAACCCCGTATTTAGGGTCCTATGTGGTTCATATTTGGAATGTATATTACTTACATGAAAAGGAATAACTCCACAAAAACTGTTGCCCGATAGATGGCGAAGGAGTCGAGATATTTGGAAAACCCGTATTTACGGTCCGATTTCGGTCATATTTAGAACGTGTATTACTTAAATGGAAAGAAATAACTCCACAAAAGATTTAGCCGTCAGGTGGTGCTTTAGTCGATATAATTTAAACTATTCTTTTTTATTGACTAGTAAAAGCGTGGCTTTCATAATTTTTTTTAATTATGTGTTTAAAATGTTTATTATCAATTTTACTTTTAGGTGGTGTTGCGCCTTTTTTAATCGACTTCAAAAAAGGAGGAAAATATCAATTCGTCGGAATATAGTTTTTTTTATGTATGTTACCGGATAACTTTGGACCAGGTGAACCTTTTTTGATAATTCTTTTTTTATCGGAAAGGTGGTATTTTAAGGGTGGCCCCATACTAATTTGGGTTAGTTCCGATCATTGGATCATGCAGAAATCAACGATTCTACTAAGATTTTCTATGAGAATTGAAGTCAGTCTTAATTTTTGTTTAAAAATTACTTGTGTGAGTATATCACAAATTTAACCCAAACTGAAGGCTCCCGTAATACTTATGCAGTATTCTATAGATCAATTCTGTGGAAATTTGACAAAACAACTTATGTCTGTCTTTCACGGACATACAAAATCAGCCTTATCATGAGTTTCATTTTCCCCGAACCGGTTCACTTTTCACGTTTTGTTTCCGTGTATTTACTATGGGCGGATGAACAATTTTCGGGTGAATTTTAGTTCGGGCGAAACTCAGGATAAGGCTGAATAGTATATGTCGACAAACCATATTTTACCGTCAAAGAGAAAAACCTTGTAATTCGAAAGAAATTTAACATTTTTTTTATCACTATTCACGATTTTTAAGAAAGCTTCTGTTTGCAACTGTATTTTTTAATTTCTATAAAATTGATCGGTCTTGTGGTTAAAAAGAGCTTTGTCGACATATGCTATTTTTTTTTGTCCGTGAAAGATAGACTTAAGTTCTTTTGTCAAATGTCCACAGAATTAATTCCTTTTTTATTTTCTTTGAAAATGTTTGATAGCTTCTTAGTGAAGCAGCAATCTAAATATCTGTTACATTTATATATTAGTGGCAAGTTAAGTGAAGCCACACAGTTCTTGGGTGAATTTAAGGTAGAACACTCTATTAGTGAGTTGTGAAGCTAGGTCTAACTTGAGCCTCTAACTTGAGTTAATCTTATGAGATATTCTCATATTGTTCGAAAAAGCGTAGCACATCCTTGAAGTAGAAATATTAAGGAAAATTTAAAGAAAGAATGTTCGAAATAGGTTGATATTTATATAAAGTGATTTTTTCCCCACTGTGCGGTGGTCGAGTAGTTAAGTAGAGGGTTCTATTCCTGGTCCCATAAACGTCGAAGTTTTTTCTAATAGCAGCCGCTCTCGGTGGGCTAAGGCAAAACTCCGAGTGTATTTCTGCCATGAAAAGCTGCCTATCGGAGGCGGCGTAACACTGTTGGTCCCTTCATCAAAACATAAAATTTT
Organism: Rhagoletis cerasi; assembly: GCA_029783565.1. NCBI lineage: Eukaryota > Metazoa > Arthropoda > Insecta > Diptera > Tephritidae > Rhagoletis > Rhagoletis cerasi. Next base: position 3,284 of record JAPVRG010187178.1, on the reverse strand, counting down.
TTTATATTTTTATCGCGCCAACAATGACCATGCTACCATAGACTATTTTCCAACCAAAATTTCTGCATAACACCGACCTAAGTTCTAAGTGCATGATTTTTTGCATATTTTGCTCTCTAAGTTCTAAGTTCTAAGTTTGCGCTACGTCGCTGAGTGTTCGCGCCTTTACACTATTTTGATACTTTCTGATGACGAAGTTTTGGCGCGCAATTTTTCTTTTGGTGTGGAATATAGAACTCTCTGTGGCCGGGCATCGACTGCCTGCGGAACTTCGTCTAAAGCACGCGGAGGTTTCTAACGATTTCTTTTCTTGATTTTTTAGTTATCTTTCCGAACGTTCTACGCACAAACTAATAATGTTCAAGTGCCCCCTTTACCAGAGTTTCCGCCTAACATAACATAAGGACATTTCGTCCAAGCCTTCAAGGAGCCAGGACATACATATATGGAAAGAGGGGCTATTAAATCGCCGACGCAAATCATCGCAACCATCCTATGACTTTGGCTGCTTGGCTACCAAATAAATAAACTTAGAGCTGACCAGGTACTACGGAACGGGAGCCGACCTTGGTCAATCGAAAAAGATTCTTTAATAGAAATGATAGCACATTCTTTAGCTGTGCGCATGCCCAGAATTAAAGTCTTTGATTGTTAGGAAATTGTTGTTTTAAATAACAATGTCGCTTTGTGACTATACGCTATTCTGTCTGTTCACTTAAGGTATTGTTATATTGAGCTGCACTAATTAATTATCTGTTATCTCGAAGAACATGATTTGAAGAGCTCACTAACCTTTTAGGCATTTTAATGGCAAAAGCCTGTCGATTGACAACAACGAAATTTTTTCATAGGTACCTAAATATTTACAGGGGCAATACATATACAAATGCATTAAGAAACACACTTTGAGCAAGTAAATACCGTCTTGCAGCTGATAATACTGCAAATAGGTGTGATTCCCATTTGCACAACTGTCACGTTTTACTTTACACACCGAGCCAAATACACTTACCTTGAAGATGACATCAGAAGTATTCTCAAAATCGTCGAAGAAATTCCAATCACCATTCTCTGGTCCCAAACATTTTATAAGAGTTTCGAAGATATTTTCAACGAGCTGCCTATACTTGCGGTTTGCTGCAAAAGGTTTGGTGGTAAAAATGGCACGTTCCAAACTGGCTTCAATGTTGCATTTGCTGTATTCCTCCCATTCGCCTACAGTGAGATTGGCGCATATCAATATCTCATCGTCGGTGACTTCGTACTCGGTGGAATCACGAATCTTAATCGTTGCAGTGTCATTCTCGGACAGATTACACACATCCTGACCACGCTTGAGATTGAAGAATGCTGCAGCACGGATGGCGCGTTCGTTCGTAGTATCCACATCTCTATTAAGGCAAAGTATTTATAGTAGGGGAATTCATCAACTGGCGATAAACGTGATAAAATAATAAATTTGTATGGAAAACCGGTTTATTTATCATTTTATCACGTTTATCAACAGCTTATCGCTTTAGATGAATATCCCTATAATTTATAGTACCTACATATATTTTTGAAGGTCTACTCACATTGTCGCATCGTACAATTCCAAAAGTGTGATGTTTCTAGGTGCTACGGCTACGTAATAGCTGGATCGATTTGCGTGTGCATACAGCACTGGCGTTAGACCGGCAGCACGAGCCGTTTGGTATTCCTGCCCATCGGCGACCACCAAATGAGCTGCACCTGTTTGTACCGCACTCAGACAAGCGTCATAGGAATCGCGTTGAACGCATTCCAGATTCAGTTGGATAGAGCTATTGGCAGCTACTTCCACTGCATAAAGACACTTGTCTTGTGCCAATTGTGTGTAACTGCATAGGCGCGAGGTTGGCAGTTGAGGTTGTGGTTGTGGTCGCGGCCGTGGCGGTCTTGGGGGCAATGGTCGATATGGTGGACGTCCAATGGAACCGGGTCGACCAAAACCGCCAGGACCACCGAATCCAACGGGACCGACGAAGCCAGCGGGTCCGACATATCCACCAGGACCACCGAATCCAACAGAAACACGATAAGCCTCTGCGACTGTTAGAAGCAAAAGTATAACTGTAATATTAACTATGTTCAGCATTTCGACATTTTCATACTCAAAGGTTGGTGTGCTATTTATACTCGTACTATCGTCGATACTAAACACAAAACAAAACATTCTCAAGAGTAATTACTTTTTAATTACTTACAAAACTGCTTATCAGAGCTTCTCGACTGTCAAAACAAATTAAGTACTCTCCCCTGTGGTTTTCAATCGCTTGTAGTGAAACATATAACTTCCTAAATAAGAAAGTACCTACTATGTGTTTACTCAGGGAAAGTTAGAAATTTCATTAGCTGGCTCAGCTTCCATACACAGACTTGCTACACAAAGCGCTTATTTTTCACGCGTTTCGTTAAGAAATATCCAACGCTGGGAAAACAACTCTTAAAGAATTCTCCCGAAGCCTATAGAGATCCGTTGTGGACCCCAGCGGATATTTTTATTTATTTCGCCCAAACCTATCTTTGAATATAACCATTCTAAGATATTGGTGAATCCATTCAGTTTTTTTTTTTAACTAGGCCATCCTTAATGTGCCCAGGCTTTTGAAATGCACAAAAAGCGGGCACAACGGTTTCTTATTCGCAGGAAGAGACGTAGTAAAGTTTATCTTTGACAGCCATATCAAGTTTATAGCTCTTCAGACTTCCTCATACATGATACCCACTAACCTAGATTTGCTCTATCTCCATACTTGACTCTTTATTCAATACACTCGCCTACTTTCTCAACACCCGAAACTCCACTATGTCTGTCTGGCAGTCCAGATGGGTTCGTCTGCTCTTATTTCGTTCTTTGTGTTCGTGAGTATCCCAACTTTCGTTGTCCACCCAAGGGTTCCGATTCCAAGGATCTTTCGATCGAAGCCATCGAAATCTTTGTATTTTTATGCACACGACTGGTATGTCATTAAATCTTTTTCGATAGCCGTTGCTTACGGCAACAGGCCCCTTGATGCTGCGTAGAATATGTAGTTCTTTCGAAAGCTACTAAGGCCGCCTCCTTTTGGTTCGTCAGTGCCCATGCTTCTGCTCTTTAATAATAATAATAGATTGGCGCTTACACATATGTTAGTGTTTGGCCGAGCTTCTCCTCCGATTTGTGGCGTGTGCCTTGATGTTGTCACACAAAGGGGAGGGACCTACAGTTTAACGCCGACTCCGGACGGCGATTGTATTTTTATGAGAAGCTTTTTCATGGCACA